>JAUMHH010156767.1:0-18285 GCA_032359455.1 Chlamys rubida | reverse complement strand
TTTAGCCCCTTATTTTCCGCTCTCTTTTCCAAAATGTCACTTTAGCACCGCCAAAAAAACTTGTTTCTCAAGCGTCAAAGCATTTTGACTGAATTATAAAAATAACCTCCTCAGTATCAGAGAACATTGTAATATACTAGTATGAACATATGTTCCCTCCAAAGACTCAAAAATCATGCATGAGCTTTGCATGAGAGTGACAATAGGTTCACCTTTTACCGTCCAATAACTCAAATGGGTCAGTGAACACCAATAGAGAATCAGCGTTGAAGGTTCCCAGAGGGGACTATGTTTTAAGTTAGATATAAGCCTCAAACAGTCCAATAGGTGAGAGAAAGAACAGGTCTCGAACCTAACGGGCCTCGACACCTGTCCTTTCACTTATTAGACAGTTTTCGGCTTATATCCATAGCAGATGTCATTTTTTAAAAGGTTAACGAGATCGGGCATTTATGATAAATTAGGCTGTTCATATATGTAAAGGAGTTCCTTACTATAAGGAACAGCACGATTTGACTTGACCTATCTATACTATTAATATGTTCAAGGTTCGGTACATTGTAAATAGAACCTGTCGATACTACATTTAGGTGCAGGCATGTTGATTATCTGACGTTGTTTCGCATGGTCACAACCATATTGGTTTCAGGCTTGTATACTTTTCGAAGCTAAAAATGAGGAATTAAGCTCCGGATAATCTAGAAATAAAAGTGATTTTTGTATGTGTCGTTATGAGGTGACATGTTATAATGCCGGCGAGTTATTGTTAAGGCACCAACCTGAATGCTTTATTGCAGACTAAGTTTAATTCACTATGTATCATTTTATTAACCGTAATTCAAAATATTCCATATTACTGATGTTTGAAGTAAACTTAAATCATATAAATAATTGAGTTCTATAAAGGATTTCTTATCATGTTGAAATCTTGGTTTACCGATCCATGGTTAATGGCACTTGTTGAACCTCATATATATGCCATTTGTTCCTAATTTTAGTTGTGTAGTGAGCACTTAAACAAATTAATGAAAGTATGAAGTAAACACAAAATTAATGTTATTACGACGTTTCATTGCTTATGTTTTTACATTGATGATTCACCTCTGTGTATAGATAATATTACACCTAACCTGTGTTATCAAGGCCGCTATCATCTGTTTCCCAGTCACGTAAGCACGACTAGTTTTAGATGACCTACTTAAGTAGCAAAATGTTTTCGTAAAACGCTAAATGTGAAATAAAACACCTCATTTTGTAATATAGTTTCTTTTGTCTTCCTTGTTATTGTTTATTATTTGCAAAAGAATGAAATAATGAAAATGAAAAAATGTATATGACCAGTATATGTGAACACATAAAAGATTATTGCTTGTGTATATTACACATATCTATTACTGATATTAGTCTGCCTATATCTATAGAGTTAAAACTAACACGTTTTATTGACTTGGTACATGTCATTGATACTGGATACCAGACTAAGCCTATTTCATTCTCTTCCAAACTCATTTTACAAACAATACACACGGTTATTGCAATCAACCTCAATAGTAGTCGTAGACTAATGGTATGACGTCGACAACAGTGAGTTCTTGTTTATTGGTATTTTGAAGGGGAGACAACTACGATTCGATTTTTGAAAATATTCAATGATAGAATATTTGTTTATTTTTGGATAGTTATATGTAAATATGCCCATCCTACTTAAACTCCATGACAAAAAAATGAATTCCACAGCACAATATTCAGCTGCTTTGTCCTTCTAGGGCTCAAGAAAGATGTTAGGGACAGAAATACAAATTGGTCTCAATTATGATTGAAGCAAAATGTTCGTATTACCCTTAATTTATACGAATATCAAGCACAGTTTCTGCATTTACCCTAAACTCAGTCTCTTAATTTAAAAACAAATATGTTTTTAACAACTTTAAGGAAAGGTAGTAATCTAGGATTTTCTGTGCAAACGCGTTCCGTTCACTGATCAAATATCCAGTACGGATTTTCTATGTGAACATTATTCAGTGTTAAATAACGTCTCGGCGACTAGAACGTGTCAAACATAATTAATTAAATTGAAAAAAAAGTCAAAACTTGAGACGTTAATTAAATCATTCCCCTACTTTATACTGATACAATCATACAAGTAGGAGCTAATTTCAATAAAACCGTATTCAATTTAATGTGGGATTTAATCCTTTGTGTATGGATTAAAACTGTTTATATATATGATAGTTGCGTCATGTCATATACAGCAGTATAACACAAACTAGTGTTCATATATAGGTTATATTGTCTTGTAGCACACTATAAAAATAACCAATATAGCAGTAAATATGAATGAATTAATTGAGTTAGCTCCTTATAACCTTAAAATAATTATAATAATTCGAGGTTCTTATATACCGCTTTATCACAACCTAGTTCGTAGGTCGTCTTAAAGCGGTTCACAAATTATTATCCGTTGTTTAAGGACCTTTGCAAACAGCCAATACCTTTCTCAACTCCCTGGGGAGCATACAGCCGGAGCTGCAATTTCGGCGCTCACAACTAGCATTCAACAATTCTAGCACTGTCCAAACACGAACTCATTTACAGCTGAGTAGACTGGAACAAGCGGAGTAAAGTCATCTTGCTCAAAGATACAACACAGTGCCGTGCCGTGACTCGAACCTGCAACCCATCGGTCACGAGCCCGGCGTCCTACCACTAGACTACCGTGCCTCCTAAATCTATTACTATTAATGCTGGAATTAATACTTTTTTTTATTGCATTTGCAGTTTATCTGGTAGGCATATCCCTTCACTTTCCCGCCTACGTAATTCTCTTTCTGAACGGTTTGAACAAGCAATGCGTTTTCCTTTATATAATATAAAACTAACAAATGAGGACTACAAACAAGGCCAGTTTGTAAACTTTTACCTCTGAGTATATTTATATAGTAAAATGCATTGATCAGTTGTATTCTATAAATGTTTATCCTTTTCGAGGTTTGTTTTAATTTTGTTCTATTTTGGTTTTACTCGTTAGTATGACTTGTAGTCTTGTTGACCTCGGATCTCATATTTTGAGGACTTAACATTATTTGGATTTTACTAAGTTATTTATAGCAGTTGTCGTCAATGAAGCAAAAGATATTTCGATTTTTGGGAATAATACTTAGTCATATTGTCGATGTTGCCTTTCAAGGGTTCCCGTAAATATATCCTTCGTTTCAGCGATTTTGAGTTTGAATTACTTTATTTATCAATTGTCTTCTATAAAGGTCTATCTGTGATATCATGTGATACCATGATCATAGTATTTGTATTCTTTAACCCTTTCGACACTGTAGACCATAATGGACTCATCCATATCAGTGCATGGCAGGGTCTACTAAAGTTACATAGGGGTGAAAGGGTTAAATGTTTCGAACTCTATAAATGTGTATCAGTGAGAATATTTGAATTTATTATATTCTGTGTATATCCTTATATTCTGTGTATATCTTTATATTCTGTATATATCCTTATATTCTGTGTATATCATTATATTCTGTGTATATCATTAGATTCCCTACCACGTGATATTGGCGAATCTGTCTTTAGTAACACCATCAGATCTATTGATGTCGGTACGACTGTGTTTGCTTTCCTGGGGTTCACCCAAGTTGGGGAATACATTAGGTGATTAGAATGCTACCACGGGGTATATGTATGGTCAGATGTAATCGGTGTCGTCTGTATATCATTTCACATTCTAAACTCACATCCTTTTATTTTTACCAAAGCCGGATTACTCGTGTCTGGAAAAAACGATGTTTGGTTTTCGCAGCCTCCGTGATAGAAAACCCCGAATACCATCGCCGCTTTACCTAATATGTACGGCCTTTTCGCATTTGTACAACATTACGTGATAAGGAAGCAAAAAGGACAAACTTTAACACCTTAAGTATTTCAATATTCCGTTCCTATCAGCTAGGAATGAAAGCCTTTCAAGTTAGTTGTTAATCTGGATGTGCAGACCAATATAGCACACGTGATGGACACTTTGGTAATTGTATGAGCGCGTGGTGCCGGCGGGGTCTTAGATATATCGTGTCTTGGTGGTTTGTCTAGACATGTATAATGGCTAGGTAAAAATGTTTACCGTGCCAAGACGACGTGCTCGACAATTGAATACAAAACCTTTTCCAAAACAGAAGTTCCGTCGCCTTGAAAATGGGTTATTTAATTTTAAATCCAGACTCTATCTTCATGACAAATCCTTCTTCTACTCAGAAGCGTCCAAACAAACGTACCTACAAAAAAGTTTATACACAGGTATAAACAAAAGTTTAAACACATGTATTACAAAAAGAGTTATGCACAGGTATACAAAAAATTTAAACACAGGTATTACAGTAACGTTAAAACACATCTTTTTTCTGCAGAAATGTTTAAACACAGGCAATATTCATTGATTTAACGTTACTCTTACAGAAAGGGTATATATACATGTAACATCATATGTGTGTTTACTTTAAACGATAACAAATTACAAACATAAATATATAAACAAGTGTTTGTGTTGTGTTGTAAATGTTACAATTAATCTAACATCGTAACCCAACTTAAATTTAAATTTAAATAAAATATATCTACAAAAACTATATTTCGCTTTCGTCGGACCAGTCTGATTAAAACACAGATCTGTTATTGCATGTTTGAATGGGACTTAGACTATCGGAGTGTTTTAACGAGATTGTCGACAGGCCCATCACTGAATAAGGTGACACTGTATGGTGTAATATACCAAACAATCTCTCATTGGGTAAAGAAACCATCATGTATGTATCGGAGGTTCTCAAATCTGTTTTTATTTGTTGTCACTGTCCGAGGTCTCGATGTGAGGACGTGACATTACTTGGATGTGCTTATTTATACCTACATGACTGTAATCATATCGCTCAGTATCATATCAGTCGGCTTTATTAGGATATGAAACATGCATAAATAAACAACACATTGTTGACATTGTTTACATTTCCACGGGGAATGTTTATTGTTGTACCGTTGATGACTTTTGATTGTTGCTGTTATAACGTATTTATTGTGTGACCCGAAACATTATATTTTACAACCTATAAACATATGTGTATTTGCTTTAACTTATGATTAGGGACGAATGTATATAATCAGTGCATATTTCGGAATTTTTGTTGGTTATTTGATATATAAATATTCACCGTTATTATGAAGAAAGTTTAATTATTTTGATACATTAACGATAATCATTGTCAATTTTACATTTCTTTAAATTAAGGATCTGTGTCCTACTGCGCTTTAGGTTTATAAACATTCAGTTATCTCCCCTTTATTTGGTTTTGGACACATTTCCTTACACAAGGTAGTTCAGTCGGTTACAACGGAAAGCCCAGGGTTCGAATCCCGGTCTAGTCACGTTGCTTTGTTTTAAATTAGAACACTATTACGGATTATTGTTTGGTAACTTAACAACCATAATTTTTATTATATAAATAAACCGCAAATAGTTGACTTTTCTGATATTATTTATCAAAGCTATAGCATTGTCGGCCAAATCAGCTTCCAGTCTTAATGACTGTGTTTGGCAGTGGTACACGGGTCCTTGAGACTACTTGTTCATTTAGTCCTTGTAACCTTTACAGAACTGTCTGAATGCATATTTAATTACTATAACGGTGACAGTTGATAATAATTCTTATACGATACACGAAGTATTGCATAAAATGACCGCATTTATACGAAATAGTCTATGAAAACATCCATCGCCCAATGACTAAATTTGATGGTTTTTGAAGTTATTGATATTTCACACGCTGAACCTAATTGATCCCAAAGGGACCATTCCATTGGCACAGACAAACTAAGAAATGGTCGACTTCGCCACACATCTCAGGAACGGGACGGCTGCTACTGTTTTCAATTTCATTTTCTCTTCAAATAAAGAACTGCCTGAGTGATATTGATTCCCGAGACGGGATACGTTTTTATCTGTCGTGTGTAACAGACGTTTGTACGATTCCTGTTTCACACTCAAATGGCAAAGAGATTGATAAAATAAGTAAAACTGACATTTATTTCTAAAAGCTGACACCCCATTTACAATAGACGAATCGAGTGAGAGGTGCGTCAACATCGACAGTGTTGTAGTGGAGTCCTCCTGTAAAAGAAAGATAATGTTTTATACTATAAATGTATAGACTTACTAACGAGATACCCCCAGATACATATTGATCGACTGGGAAAAGTGCTATGATTATATTTCTGTAAGATAACGACATTTCAAAAAAAATTGATGTTGTCCTGGGTCTTCGAATCTTTAAATTAGATTAATTAGTAAATACTTAACGTTTAAGAATCGCTGGTGATTTTTTCCTTAGTTTCTCAATCTTAAAAACAGGGTCATTATCATATAAATGTATTTGACGTTTGAAACAAGCTGCTTGAAAAATGTTTAATCATTTAGAGAGAAACTAAAAATACACTTAACATTTTTAGTAAACATTTGACGCTCTTGAAGATTTTATATCATTAAACATGACTGAATTTAACTTGTAAATTTTAAAAGACATTTAACACGGCACACAGTTTGTATTTTAGGAATTCCACATCTACAGAATTTTTACATTTTATCCCTCCATCTGTCTGTATTGATCTGTTTTAGTGTGTGGCCTCTCCTTACTATTGATATACACACACATCCCGTACTTAGGGACTCGGACGCCCTATCCTGTTTCATCTCAAGTTCGTACTGCATTCCATCTACATACAATAGGTTCTTTGTATCGCCCCCATTTTGCCTAATACCAATTATATTATGCAGACACTCCGATTACAACAGATACAAAAAGATGATATTTTTTCCCGTTAAATCGACTCTGGCTTGTGGAGGTAAATCAATACTGCCGAAGAACAAGGGGATGTCTCTTGTTTTATTTTTTTTGTTAACTTTTTGGGAGAAAGTGAACTAGATTTGGAGCATAGTAGTAAAATCTGTGGTGAAGGCACGGCCGATTAGGCGGTCATTCTTACAAAACGATTTTAGTCCGCAAACTGATTTCCAAAACAAAAAGCACGGAATACCAAATGTTCCTTTCCTAACAACTACCAGGAAAGGCCCTATGGAGAAAGGGAGAAACTTAAACTACTTACACTAACGTCCTGTCGCATTAGAGGACACATGATAGACAACTATAAGATAATAAATGGTGTAAATGACAGGGACTTAAATAACGTTCTCAAATCCTGGAACAGTGCCAATGTCAGGAATAGATTGAGAGAAAGCTCCAACAAACATATTTCCATAGAGGGACAAAGCAGTCTTAGATACAAGTTTTTTTCTCTGAAAATGGTGAGAGAGAATTTGAAGCAGGTTACAGGAACTGTAGTCACAAACACAAAATAGACGGGGTAATGCATGGGGAAAACTGGAGCTGCTTTTACAGCTATAGAACAACCATTGCAATCAGAAAGTGATATCCCTACACTGGAATTGAACGTCGAGTCCGTTAAAGAGGAACAGTAAGTTTCTCTACTGAAAAACAAACAAAAGTCACTATAAGTATGACCTGGCGATATCCGGGGGACTTAATCAGTTATATTATATAATAGTGTCTATGTAAATCTGACGTTTCTTGCCTTCATTGTAGTTCACGTTAGTTCGGCGTTCTTATAATTTTTCCCTATACCTGAATCACGAAAGGTAATTTGAGTACTATATACAAGTTGATTATAAAGAATTTAATCTTCATA
The DNA here is from genome assembly GCA_032359455.1 of Chlamys rubida. Taxonomy (NCBI): domain Eukaryota; kingdom Metazoa; phylum Mollusca; class Bivalvia; order Pectinida; family Pectinidae; genus Chlamys; species Chlamys rubida. The sequence goes on along the minus strand of JAUMHH010156767.1, from coordinate 10,533 downwards.
ATGAAACCTGACGGGACCGATATCCAAGGGACTAGATCAGTTGGTTTGTTTTTCCGCCGGTTACTCGGTTACTTTACCTTCCCCAACTTTGGTGCAAACCTGAACTTTTTCGGCCATATGAGAATGCCGCGTTAAAAGTCAAAACTGCTCTCCTATATTAACATTGTAAAAAATATTGATAAATAAAATATATTTCCTATCTACCTATATCTAAACTGATTTCTTCAGACACGTAACAGGAACGAAAATGGGGTTTTGGCACTAGTGTGTATGGCAGTGTATCTTTAAACCTGGTTTTACTGGCACAAAATGGGTCATAATAAACCTACATGACCGTATGCTAATGTCGGTAAGATTACCGATGAAAACGACATATGCTGAACAGCAGACATATACTATTTCTTCACAATAATGACGATATTTTTAAGACCGCCTGTCGATTAAAATTTTTTCTCTTTCCTTTTATTAATAAATTTGTCTTATCAAATAATTGCCGTTTCTTGGTACTCACACTAGTCTAACCTCGTCTTCATTGTGATTCACGTTTAGGTATGCGTCACTAGTTGTCAGTTGTAGTTCGCGATAGTCACTCTCTGTATTGGCTTCAAGATAAAGCCCGAAGATAGTAACTTCCCAGTCTGGTAAACATTTGCAAACATTGTACAAGAACGGCGATAGCATGGAACACTGATTAATTATAATATTGTGCTTTGTAGCGGAATCATTTTATTGCTGTGAATTATCGATTTTTCGAAAACCTTATCAAACAAATTCACACATGGTCCAACTCAGACTTTTCGCTGACTCCAATTCAATTAACACTACCACTTGTTTTAGATTAAATTTCATCACCACGGTATTTAGAGTAACGTACTTGACGCCTCCACATGAAGTGAAATCACATTTACAAGGAATGCAGCCAGCAAATCGTCAAATTAGGCAAGGGAGAGGCTGATTAACCACGCCTCTAGTCCCCTGTATACGGATATATCATTCCTTAAAATTTCTTTGGTTAAAGACACCCCTGCAAAATATTTAATCCTTACAAACAGATATTTAAGCACGCTTAATACAGTTTCTCAAGTATTCAGATTAGTCACTGAAATGCGCATTCGTTTGTGGTAAATGCGACAAACATTTATTTACATACATCTAGTGTATATTTTCCTTTTAATACCTAGACTGGTCTTTACTGAACTGTCGAATTGCTCCAGTTCTCAATGAAAAGTTATTTGCAGTAATGTTATTCTGAACGTGATTATGATATTCCGCTTTTACACGAGAATTAGTTTCGAGCGAAACCAAATCGATTGTGTAAGATCAGGCGATGTCTAGCCGATACCAGCAAACATTTATAGACAGCATAACGACGCGTATGTCTGACGGTATTAGTGAATGTCGGGTATTGGTCATCATTTAACGTCGGTATATTGGTCCTTATTTAATTTCGATATATTGGTCTTCATTTAATGTGAGCATCATCCATGGGAAGATATTTAAGTTTCTTTTTATATATAAACAAGACCATTACATATTGTGTTATGGAAACCGAAACTTTTGCTGTCGTTGTGAATTTATCGTAAATTATGCGTGGTCGTCATTTTTATAACAAGTTTCGTGACACAGATTATATTTGGAATATTCCCTGTATCAACTTCGTGTAACTAGTTATATTTAATATAGTCCCTGTATCAATTTCGTGATACAGCTTAGTTCTAAAATAGTCGCAGTATCAGATTCCAGGTGGTTTTTTTACGTTTCAACGCACGAGGTAGAACCAATCAAGCTCCACATGAGATCGTGATATATTTGGCTTCCTTAATTTGAACATCCTCTTGTTTTGTCCTTGTGCTCTTGAAAAATGAAAAATCGTCACACGACCAGGAATACAAGTAAAAAAGAAATATCGTCAATCGGTTGCCGCCTTTAAAGAGCAAGACGCATTCGGAGCTAATCAAGATACTAAAGACAGCGGCTATATTGTTAAGGTTATCGAAGAATGTCGATTGATTAGAACGGGAAGCGCGTTCGTGACAGACACGTCTCTTACGAAGCTCTAGTTTAACACAATTCTTGTCTAGCTCGGCAAAGTTCGTCGTCATCCGAAAAAAACTAACCGTATCAAATTTCAGCCAGAGAGACCGTGCTTTATCAAATTGTACGATTGGCTGAAAATTACCTCTAAAACACAATGTCCCTGAGGTAATCAGCGAGTGTTTGGTGTACAAGTAAATACGGCGAATGTACCTATAGGGAAAACAGAAGTAGATTAAGTTTTATTAGTTGTTTACCCGAAGAAGCGCACCTTACTTATAACATTTAGAACTGATTCTGAAACAAGCGCCAGACGCTTGGATTAAAATTGCCATATAACTCCTGTGTTATTCTCCATATCAATTTTAAATTCGACATTTTGAAATATTGTAATATAAGTTTAAGTAAATCGTGATTATCATTTACTGTTGGGGACGACTAAATGATGGTGAGCACTTGTATCCGTAGAACCACTAAAAAATGGCGAGTACTTTTATCTGGAGGACGATTAAATGATGGCGAATACCATTTTTTGTAGTAGGGCTTAATGATTGCGAATACGTTCATTTTAATTTTTCTGGAAACGACTAAAGGTTGACGAGCACTTTTATCTAGAGGACAACTAAATGATGGCGAGCATAGTATTTGATGTTGAAAAAACCATAAGATCATGAAATTAAAATTAAAATTATCCTTACCTATTGTTTTTTCTTTTGGGCCTAACTTTAGTTATACTCTGAAGAATCAGAATGGCATATTTGTTAAACAACATCAGGACATCAGTTTATCAAAAATGAAACAGTAGTGGAAATAAAGAACAACTAAGATATGTTTTTACAATAAGAGATTTGAAATTATCTCCACAAAAAAAGCATATGATATGATACAACCTACTATGGTCCGCGATTCCCATATGTTCCTACAAAAAATGTAAGCCTTTTTGTGTACTCTCAATAGAGATCATGAATTAATAAAAGCCCCAGTGTTTTTGTAAAGTCTTTTGAAATCAAAACGTTGTATATGCTATCTCTTAGATGAAATATTTTCGACCTGGATACAATCACACAACGAACTTACATATTGGAAGGTTTTCAATTTGACGCTTGAACATAGAGACGTGTTTGTCAGATAAACTGTGAGACGGTACATTTGTTCGGGGCTTGGCTTTTCCTTTGGGCCTACTCTAGTCGATATTGGTAACAACATTTTACAGTAACTACATTTAATCTTCTAATTGTGTGTCACTGGCTTTACGTCAACTCTATTTAACCCCTTAAATACATTACAGGACACACATGTAATCATGTCGAGTAAAGGTTCAGCATAGAGACGTCGGAGAAATGTACTGTATACGTTATCGGCGGGTGGGAAAGAGGGTTCAAATGACAATTGACTTTTATATTTCCTAGACGAATGCAGATAACGTAAATGTCAATTAAGACTCTCTTCGCGCTTCAATCTTGGCCTACAAGAGTGATTAAGTTAAGTAAGAAATGCTTGTTCCATAAATGTGGCAAAAGAAGTCAACTGTATTTATTAATTCGTCAATCCTCTGAACACACTAAACGTTATTATATTTACCACACTTTATTTCAGTTTAGATGCTTTATATATCGTGGTTTTCTTAGTGATCGTCATGCAGAAAAGGCAGTGTGTGTGTAACCCGAAACAATGACGACGGTAGATGTTACCGTATGGAAAGTTCCCCGGTGGAAAGAAATGGCCTACTGTGAAATGAAATAGAAATGAAAACATACTTAAACATCAACAAACAGGCACAGCCCCCGTTACTTCAAAAAATGAGAAGCCACATGATATAACATGATGATCCCCGGTAACAACTGAGGACGAAACAAACGTTCTTCTGAGCGACAAATGCGTCTTGCAATTAACGTGTAGAGAAAACGTGTTTTGGTGTCTGCCGTCAAACCAGGAGATTGTCTGAATCACCAATGGTCGAATACACAGTGAACAAGTCTTGAATCCTGTAAAAAATTACGGTAACAACTAGAATGTAAGGTTATGATGAAAAAGAAAACATTTATTCAGCGAAGATTGGAGTTGTTTTAGAGTAGTTTTTTTGGCATGTAGCCATCAAGACATTTCTGGTGCTCTGAATAGGATCAAATGTAGCGAATAATTTGTAACATTATAACTCGAAAATAAATTTGGACATGCTGAAAATATTCAGGAAAAGAATGTGGACTATCGTGAAATGAAAGTGTTTGAGTTGTCAAATAACCTGCTTGTAAGGTGATAAATATCAAGCACAAATCATTATCAATAATATACGTATCTGAATGAAGAGTAAAACATCCACCAATAATCTCATATCCAAAAATATTTTTTTGTCTGATAAGTGATAAAGATGGATTGAAAACTCCTATGCAAGCAAAGCCAAATATTTTGAACGAGTTTCTAGGGTGATTGACTGTAAATACGGTTTATGGCGAATGTATCCATGTTGTATGTTTATGTATCGGTCCATACCACGCGAGTTTGGCATCACTTCCCATCCTCTAGGGATGGCGTTAAGGCTGAACCAAAGTAACAGAATTACTGGCGCTGATTTGTCATTGCCTAGTGGTCAATTATGTTCCTCATCAATCAATAGGTGTTCCGTTAAAGATACGTCACGTTTTAATACCTGCTTCCATAGTTACTCCTAATATCCGTTACCATAGTTACTACAAATACCCGTTACCATAGTTACTCCTAATACCCGTTACCATAGTTACTCCTAATACCCGTTACCATAGTTACTCCTAATACCCGTTACCATAGTTACTCCTTATACATGTTACCGTGGTTATTTCAATGCATAATATCACAAATGCATGTGACAATAATGGATACTACATAGTTCTTATACCAGTTACAATAGTTTCTTCTAAAAACAATTAATATATGTTGCTATGGTTACCTATAACAACATATATTACAAGTTATCATAGTTACTAAATTGAATTTATTCTTCTTCGCTGTTTAAATATACTGTCTGCATGTAATATCAAGTTCGATGTCGTTATAACGTTTATGGTATTATGTTAATTCTTTGCGATAGTACGTCCCAAAACAATCTTGTCTATTTAGGTATCTGAATGTTTATCTTTCTTTCTGTAAATATCATCTTTAATTTCGCTTGTCTGTTTGTCTGTGCGTGTGTACAAAGTTCATATTTACTTCAGTCTGTCTGTTTGTGTAACTGTATATAAATGTTATCTTTACTCCCGTCTGTCTTTTAGTCTATCGCTATGTGAATATAATCCTCACTTCCGCCTGTGTGTTTGTCGGCCTGTATGTTAGTATTATCCTTAATTCCGCCTGTCTATCTATCTGTATGTAAATATAATTCTTACTTCCGCCTGCCTGTTTGTCTATATGTATGTAAATATAAAAGAAATTATTACTTAATCATCCGTCGGCGATATCTCCCTACGATGCTTAATCGATGGAAGTAAGTGTATTGTCACTGTAGATCTATAAAGTTTACATACATTATACATAGAGCACGCCCACATAGAGGTCTTAGGTAGGTATAGTAAACGTCTATAGAGTATATGTGTTTCACGTTATAACGACACGACAGATTCTATACATAAGTAAAACACTGTCTCGATATCAACAATGTATAATCAATACCACGCAAAATATACGTTGTCTGGAAGCATTTGTCTTGATATGTTACGAAACTAAATATTGTTAACATGTTTTCGGTTTTAAAAGTAACTTTTTTAAGAGTAAACATTCGATATTAAAACCTCAATGAAACTATTTCCTAAACCATACACTGATATACCTATTGTTTCTCCTTATTTGTTTATCATTGTAAGATTACGTTGTATTATGGTAAACCTCTTGTGTTACGTATACTGTGTGTAGTGCACAACTGACATGTGTTATAAAACAGCACTAGAGATCAAACCTAGAACGTATATTTGTTATTACTTTAGTCTTTGATCATTCTTATTGCTTTCTGGTGTTTATAAGAATTAAGACGCTTTCACTTATGATGTTGTTTCTGTTATCGAAGAGTTAATAATGTCATAATAAAACAGAAAATAGTTCCGCCATGGCCTGTACCTCCAAAAACTGTAAATACACATAGGATTTTCTATGACTATAGCTGCGATAAGGCATTTCTGAAAAGAGAGCCATACCTTGCGGGACTGTAATGAAAAAGCAACAATTGCAAGGGCAAAATAAATATCAACAACAGTGTTCTGAGTGTAAAACATATGTGTGTCGAGACCAGGGCCCGTATTCATGAAACCGTTCTCATGCTCAAGTATGGATTGTGTGCTCAAGCCAAATTACTTGTTCCCATTATGAATTTTTAAAATATCTTATTTTGTCAATAATTTGACCATTGGAGAGACTTAAAGCCGAAAACTGTTTTCAGTGTTTACATATGACTTTTTGATCGTTTGACATGATTTAAGGAAGTTAAAAGACAGTTGGTTTGAGCACAGAATCCATGCTTGAGCATGAGAACAGCTTCATGAATACGGGCCCAGGATTCGAACCTTTGACTTCAGGTTGGTATATTATCGCTCTAACTGACTCAGCTACCTAGTCAACGGGAATATACCCTGGTCCAACTGTGGTACAGTTATATCCAGTTATATCGGAATTAAGCAGAGGTACATATATATACGAAAAACCACGGTACAGTGAGACAGGGATTCTGAAGTACTTCGATATTACACAGTAACAAAGCGAGTTATGTTTATTTCAAAGACGTACAGCGATACTACGATACACGGTAATACGGTTATGAAGAAGTGATGCAGCTTTAACCTTCTTTCATTAAATCGATTAGTACCGTCAACAGTTCTGTAATTATAGAAGCCTCATTAGTTCCTTGTTATAAATCACATCGAATGCTAAAAACTCTCTTACCATTTCCTTCCCGAGGTTTTGTAGCGATCGAATGGGAATTTCTTTCACTCTTTAATTTAGTTTCGCTTAAAGCTATCTTTCGTGCTGTTGGCAAATCGTTCTCTCTCAAATTAGTTTACGGTCTTAGTTAAGATCGATAGAGAATTTGTTTGTTCAGCTATTCTTACTTTTTTCCCTATAGGAACTGTGTCTCCGACGCCAGTGTTACCTCCATATTAAAAGCAACCGACCAAACTTGGAGGACGCTGCTCAGATAACGATTTTAATTCCGTGACCTAGTTTCAATATCTATCTGAAGAGCAACTTTCAGAAACGTCTGAAGATTCATCTTAGACCTCCATACAAAACTGTTATCACGGTAGACGTATAACCCTGACCGGTCCCGTGTATAATGGGAATACGACGGCTATCAATATCCATGACAATTTACATAACGACGTCGGGGAAACATGTGAACCATGCAAAGCTCGCTGATAAGAACTTCTTGATTTCAACCTAGGACGTTAATGGCATTTGTTTTTCTAACAATACAAAAAATAATTACAAATCATTCGTATTTGACTTAGCTTTTAGACGTCCTAGGCCCCCAACTAACAGCGACGTTCCTGACTTTAAACCTATTGTTCTGTATAGTCAGAGCAGAAGGCGCCATTGAGTGGAGAATGGTGAGGTGCCACACCTCATAATAATATCACATCAGTAACCCTCTGGGAGATTAAACATCAAAGCTGTTTGGAAATTGTTTTCTGTATAAAAGAAAAAAACTTTAATCATTTTGAGACAAAAAGAGAAATATGAACATAAATATGTCGTATTGCTGACAACACATCTGTTGATATGGATGGTGTATAATCACGACAAGTCTTAAAGTAGTCCTAGCGGTCCTGCTAGCATGACAACCGCCTTTCAATCTCACTAGGTAGGTTTCCATGTGATATCCAGTTTTACATCAAGCTGTTCTATAGCTTGTATCAACGAAAAGACATCATACACAATGGCACGTATATGTATGTTATTCCTCGGGGATATTGGAAAACCCATCAGCATGTATCACGATCGTTATATAATCGCAGTGTCGGAGTTCCTGGTCGATATCTTCTTCTACCAATCGTTGACCTGCTACATCGCCTCTGATTTGTTTTAAATGGCTATCGTAGGGAAAATTGTTTTCTTAATCTTTCTAAACCGGATCATTCTACATACACAGAGACTGTGCACAACTGATTGTATAAACTCAAGTACACATACAACGCTGTGTACTCCTCCTCTTAAGCCACTGCTACCTTGGACATAATCACCCGCCTGCAGCGAAGAATAAATGAATAAACGAAACGCATGCTATGCCCTCGTGTTGCTATACATTTTTGAAGACACGGAAATAAACGTTTCAACGCTCCCACCGTATTCAGTCCCTTTGAAGGAAATTGCCTTCATTCAATATCGGTAAATGCTAGAATTAGAAAATGGCATTTTTTTCCAAAACAAACTAGAACCATATTTTTCTTAATCTGAATCGAAGACAGGGTGTGAGAGTATCTGAATGTATTTTTTTCGACCGTATTTGTTTAATTTCTGTCAACACTGGGTTTCATCACAGGAAATCGCATTGTGCCACCTGATCGATTACTCGGAGACCATTCTAACAAATCAGAGTATGTAATAACGCATCAACGTGTATTCATTAACAGATAAACTTGAGTCGACTACATATTGAAAAGCGGCCTTCCGACACGCCAGCTGTCATCAGGTGTTTGTATGTAAATATTACTTCTCTATGGTCATGAAATGAAAAACCGAACAGGAGCCGAATCCTACCGTACATTGAGCGTGTTAGTCACTACGAGGATTAAAATCAATATCGATCCCTGTACATACTGATATAGGTGAGTTCATCTATACAAACATACAATGCTGTACCATGGTTAGTCAGTATTATGGGATGGGTGATCGACACAATGACATTCTTCCGCATATGTTTCATATATATCACAATAGCACACATTATTATTTCTTTATTTCCGCCTAAACGAATGGTTTCAATATATATATATATATATGTATTATTAAATTACAAGTCTAGCTGGTGAGTAATTTAAAGGAAATTGCTCCTGTGTATGTAACTAAGCTTATACAAGCATTGTGTGTCCCTGATTCAAACCTACGGTCGGTATGACAAAGGTTGTATAGCCACACATACACAGTCGTATAGCTATTGAGCTATCGATGGTATAATTTCATCATTTGTACAATGCATTTTATTGCAGGATCCTCGAAGCAGTATATAAATTGGACTGTGATGTACCAGAGAGTGTTACACACACTTGATTCTATATTGATATGTAGCGTTGATAGATTGTCTTTGTCCGTTTTGTACATTGTACAATGTAGGGAAATGTGTTATGGGAAATATTCTTGCTTGAATTCTTCACAAATTCGAATTTTTCTCTCTGCTCATTCAACTTCCAAAAATAACTTCCTCGTGGAGGGCAAGGTCGGATTACGGTGTTCACTGTATTTATCTATGCGCGAAATTTGTTACTCAAAATGAAATAGCTCAATTATATTAGTAGTTCATATGTCAACATACACGATAATACTTTTCCTGACCTGGATTAATGGGAAATTTAAGGCTAGTTTCTACTGGTTACGTGGACAAATAATAAAGAAATATATATCATACATAATTACGTTAGGTTTTAAATGATACACTGGTTTATACTATACTGATTTATACTGATTACCACAATGTTTTGCTAGGAAAAACAGGCAATAAAACATACTTGAGTGTATATAATTAAACAAATAATATATTTGTAACTTTTATCACAGTATCAGAAAAAAAACGTCTCGGGCAATAATAATGCAGATGATGTACATATGTAGACGTTAAACAAATAAACTATTAGTCAAGCTTTTGCTTTTCTTTTTGCAAAGTCGGCCAAAAGGCTTACATTTTCTTTCTTTAATATAAACGTAGACTTCGATTAATGTCCATCCTATAGGGAATAAGTCATATCGGTTTTTTGTTTTAGAAATAAACATTTGAATTGCTTCACAGTAAAATTATGAGCGCCTCGTTGTACGTCACACCCATACAAAGAAAATGAGCAAAACACTTACTATAATTTGTCGGCAACTGTAAATGGATTAGAGTCCCAAAATGTGCTCCAGACCTTGTGAGGGCCGGATACCGTCAGTCAGTATTGGGTTAACTAACTTTAGAGTTAACGATTTGCAATGCTCACTTTCTTTGTCCCGTTTTACCTCGCAAGCTGATTGATCACACCTCACCAATTTTGAAATAATTCATGAGAAACCTATCTCTTTCATGATCAATATTATCATGATTATCAATGATTTCAAGTAACGAGTTATTTGTTTAATTTCTTTGGGCGGGTTGGTCGATTGCTTAACAATCCGGCCTTCCACGCAGGCGGCCGGGGTTCGATCCCCGAAGTCGTCGTACGCATGGATATTCAGAGAAAATGTTTTTCTCCTGCCCACACAACTCCAACAACCCAGTAGTCCGAATTATTCTGACGTTTTATCGACTTTTTTTTATATCGGTCTGTCGTCGATTAACGTCAGAACTCCGGC
>JAUMHH010156756.1:3247-18286 GCA_032359455.1 Chlamys rubida | reverse complement strand
TTTCAAACTTAAAGTCAAGTTCTACTGGGCCGATTTAACTGAAACTTGGTAGGAATGATCAACTCGTGGTCCTGACAGAGTGTTGTTATTTTTCTGATCGATCAGAAATACAATATGGCCCTCACGCCCGCCATTTTGAAAAAATATTTCAAACTTAAAGGAAAGTTCTACTGTGCCGATTTAACTGAAACTTGGTAGGAATGATCAACTCATGGTACTGGCGAAATGGTCTTATGACAAAATTTAGGGCTCTATTATAGGGATTAACCTAACGGCCCCTGTAGCACTGTCAAAATCTGTAACTGGTTTATTTCTGGCACAAGATTCTTTGATAAAGAAAAATCTGAAAAGAAAACCATACCTTGCTAGACTTTAAAAAAAAAAAAAAATCTGAGTGTAAAAAATTAGTAGGGCTAAACTGGGATTCGAACCCTGGACTTCAAATTCTTATACTGTCTCTCTAACCGATTGAGCTACGATATACCTAGCCAGCGAATAGTGTAACTGCATTAAAAGGGACCAGGCTCCAGGTTTACTTGAAATATCTTGACATTACTGAGTACAGTAGAGGCAGGTTTTTAACACCGTAATGTGATGGCATGAGGTGTGAACGAATTTTAGCTTAAAAACTTATTTTTTATACCAACAGAGTCTTGGAATTTCAGTTCTGAAAATATTTGAAATTGTTTTCTCTGAGCATTGTCTACAACAGCTAAGGATGTTCAGTGCTACAGCCATATACATCTGAAGTATTTCAGAAAAAAAGTTTTCCTCATCTAGGTATTTGCTTTTTCTCCACATGTACAATTTCTTTTCTGTCTGTAGTTGTTTATTTGGAAGTCCGCCATGTTTGTAAATGTAGGAGGATGAAGAATGCTTGCAGGGTCTGTTCCATTACCAATATATATGTGTATATATATCACCTTGTGTGGATTGTTCCTTTGTAACCTGGATTGTATCCAAAAAAACAACAACACCAACTTGGTATCTTACATCAAATAAAGAGAAAAATACATACCGGTGTCCGAGTCCAAAAGGAATTGTTCCAATGTATGTGTAAAATGTTCCGGATTCTGTGATTTTATTGAATAAATTTCGAAGAAGAATTGCCATGTATTTCTGTGCATACTGAAAAAGGGGAGAAACTTAAATAATTAAGTTATTACCCCTACATTACAATTCCACAAGAGGAGTATACCAAAATGTCATACTATATAAGGGAGATAAGTTAATACTTATTAATACTTATGAAGAGGAGATAACTTCAATTAATATAGTTATCTCCCCTACGTTACAACTCACAAAGAGGAGTTTACCAAATGTCATACTATATAAGGGAGATAAGTTAATACTTATTAATGCTTATGAAGAGGAGATAACTTCAATTAATATAGTTATCTCCCCTTCGTTACTCACAAAGAGGAGTTTACCAAATGTCATACTAGGAAAAAAAAATCAATAATCAAAATAAAAGGGGCGATGATGAAGTACTTAATACTATTTAAAAAGGGAGATAAGTTAATTTGATTAAAAGGGGAGATAACTTAATACTACTTTGGAGAGATTTTACTGCCAATAATATATCATTAATTTGTTGTCACTTCGGTCAATACATTATGTAATAATACGTTCGTATTGAAGTGTTTCAATTTGTGATCAAATGATCTTTTAAACTTACAAGCTTTAACATGTTTTTACAGTTTCAAAAAGATTTTTACACAAATTGATTTTGTGGCTGAATCAAATAAAAAGATTAAAAAAAAATAGATAAAATAAGAGCCAGATGTATTTGCATATTTCTTTCTCAGAGCTTTCTATGTGTCGGGTCTCAATTAATGCCACAATGTTTGACAATTAAACAAGAAACCTGCAATATCAATTAAAATGTACATTGTAATTATCGTCCGAGAATGGAATGATTTTGTAGTCTGCTTCCATTAGATTGTACGACGAGGCATTGATCTGGAATTGTTTTATATGTCTAGACACACCGACAGGTAGCTAACATTTTGTCAACGTGGCTTTATGCGGGGACGGTATACCCGCCATAAACTAAATAGTGCGGGACTTCCAGGACAGGATGCGATATTGATCCTAATTTATATAACAGCATTGTGGGGCTATCGATTGCTCGACACATGCCAACAACATAACTGCGCTTTTCCCAATTAATTCTTTGCCAATAGTTGAACATCTCTGATAATGGTTTTCCCGTACAGACAGACAAAATCACAGACAGGTTTGCTTTTTTGTCAGGTTCCAAGCCACTGACTTCAACAGATGGTAGATCTGTACCTCAGGGCAAAGTTTTCAGGGAATGTGAAAGTTGCGAAGTGTAAATTTCCGACGCGTTAAGCTGTGCGATGTTGGAAGTTTTGTGATAATGTGGGAAGCTTGTTTGGTTAACCCTTTCGATCACCACTGTAGACCACAATGGACTCATCCAGATCAATGCACGGTAGAGTCTACTAAAGTTATCTAGGGGTGAAAGGGTTAATACCTGTGTATAACCGATGATTCATACTGCATCATAGCTGCAGTGACATTCCATGTGAAAAACTTGGTGACTCACTTTCAATCATTAGCATCGGATTTAAGTGTGATGAGTTTTCGTCGAGGTTTCTTTGGAAATGGTACCTGCAGGATCTACTTTAACCTTATCTTTGATGTTCCATGATATGATAGTATATTAATTTTTAGTTTTTTTGGAAGTGCATATTGTCAAATTATCCCTGATATAATGATTCAATTCTTTATAATTTTATGATTCTGGTATTTCAATAGCAATATTATCAAAGAACTGGTGTGGTGTTGGATTTTATCTTGTATTAACAACGTCATATGGAGGTACTTGGTGTCGCATTAGTTTTCAAAATGATTCGGTGTTAATCGAAATTCCCTGGTAATCATTTTTCAAATGTCTTCCTCTGTGTTATTTGAGGTGGTCTGGTGTTGAATTCCAAGTGTGTTTGAAACAATATTCAATATCATTGCCACATGGTTTTGGATTATTGCGAGGCATGATCGTTTTAGAGAATTAAACTTGTTTCGTGCAGCCACTGTGAGACGGAGATTTCCTGAATTGCCGACTGTTTATGTTGCAGTGTCGTAATAAATTTCAGTTAATATCTGCGGAGGGATTTAACAACATGCGATTTATTTCATGGTACTAATTTTGCTTCACACTGAAAAATCAGAGCAAATGTTAACGACACCGCAGAGGCCAGTGAAATTATGAACATTTTACGACCGTGTGTTCTTCCAGATTAGCTTTCACTGGCAGAGTGGTCGAATTCTTTCAGATTGAAATTCACAAGTTGAAAACGAAAAAGGAGTAATTCCTGATTGTGTTGTTCCAGAAGCTTGAAAAAGGATTGGAGGAAGTTGTAATTTGTCTATAAATAGCAGAGTCAGTGGAGACTGAATGCTTGAATCACTTGCACTTTCCAAAGTGTTTCGAAAAAAGAAAAAAAATGGTTAGCGGGTCTGGTGTTATATATCTTGTGGTAAGATAAGATAGTTTGGCTTTGTTACATCTTGTTGGTGACACAAGATTGGCTGATTTCTAGAGTTTATACCCTGTGGTAGTCCAATGGTCAATTACGGAGTGTCTTCATTTGTCTTGGAAGTGCTGTAGACACAGCCAGTTACTTCTCCATTGACACCACTCAAGGTACAGAGGTCTTAGCTGGCAGCTACAGGTCGCCAAACACCAGACGAGACACATCTGACCACGATAGGATACAGGTTGGTAGAAATCTGGATTGATGGGCAGTGCTTAGTATAGGATACATGGTTGAGCTTGGTGAAATTTAAAAATAATGTTTAGTTATTACCTGGTTTAGATAACGTCAAAGATTCTTGAATCTGGATTGTGGACTGTTAGCACATACATGTATGTAGCTGACTTTGGTCTGTTGTGTAATAGCCGATTAAGTCAGGACACATGCACTGTCAACTACAGACATACAGTCAATGTCTGGTGCAACTTGTTTGTCAGTTTTAAAGATTGTTGGATTCAACTTTGAATGTCCTGGATTACAGTAAAGAAACAATGCTGGAAACACGATCGAGGACGACTGCATGGCATTGATTCTATATCAGGAAGGTTGTAAAACAATTATATAAACATCAAGGTCGCGGCAAACATGATGACGTCATAGTCAAGGTCGTATCATCAAGTTCACAACAGTTTAAGATCACATTGCCAGGAGTCATAGCAACAATATTGCCATCAAGGTCACAGAAAATAGGTCAAGGTCATCCAAACAATATCATTGAAGGTCACTGCATGTAGAGAATCACATTGTCAAGGTCATATAAATAAGGTTACTGCAGCATGGTAACATCATCAAGGTCAAATAAGCAAGGTCATTTCTCAAGGTCACAGCAGAGATGGAACAAGAAAATAACATCTGTTCATATGTGAGTGTAAGTATTAGAAGAGGCTTTGTTATGTTCCTCATGATTGGACAATTAATAACATGCTGACAGAAGGGGACATCTTTTACCAATCCACAGGTGCACAACCATTTAGTGATAAAAATTAGGTGGAGCTTTGGTGGATTACCCTAAGTTGTACATACTGTGACACCTCCCGACAAGTTGTACATACTGTGACACCTCCCGACAAGTTGTACATACTGTGACACCTCCCAACAAGTTGTACATACTGTGACACCTCCCGACAAGTTGTACATACTGTGACACCTCCCAACAAGTTTTGCGAGGGAGGCGATTGTTTGAGATCTAAATGGAAGGCAGCAGACAGTCTGACAATCAATAAACAAATGTCTACCAGATCATTGTCTTTCATTCACCCACAAATCACATTACCATGGTACAACGCTGATTCTACTGTCCACTGGCTCGTTATCTCACTGAAACTGTGTACTGGGATCATTTGTTTGCCTTTCATGTTCCCAGGAAAATTATCAGTAATGTATGTTGCTTCATTTTTTTTTCTCATTCATGGAATGATGATATGACGTGTATACAGCATTGCTCATATCCGTCTGTGAGGTAATTTCGTCAGTGAGGATTCTTGTTTTAGAAACACTTCAAGATGTACCATATCACAGTCTTCTATCGTCATTATAGTACATTCATGGAATATCTTAACAGGCTGGATTTGTAACAGGACTTGGCTCTGTGTGTGTTAAGTGTCATTTCGGCTTATATGTTTCCCGGAGTACCGAGTACGTATAGTTCTTGCAGTGTGTATATAGAGGCCTGCAGCATTACTGTTATACCACTGTACATACATACAGCATTGATTTCATTATTGTTATCGCAGCTAATTACAGCGAGTGGCTGAAGCCCTCTGATTGTGTTTTTTTTTTGCCTGTAACATCTGAGAGGTGCAAACGTCGCCACTTTTGACACGGTAGTAGGACTTTCAGATTGTGTACACTCCCTAGAGAGGATAGCACTTGAACCTGTGCACTCCCTAGAGAGGGTAGCACTATCGGTTAAAACATCTCGGTGATGTGCTTCAGGTCCGAACATCTCGCAGATATGACTACACGGCAGTCGTAGACCATTCATTGATTACACAGTTACCAACTCCGAATATTGAATTATTTCTTTTCCAGCTAGATATATAGGAAAGCCATGTTCTTATAGTCTTAGTGTAGCCAGAGATGTTTCTCGTCACGGAATGTCCTTGGACTGGAGCATGTTGGGACGGACACGACTTTGTGACCCCACAGCCACTGTGGTAATTTAAAGTGGTGATTTAACAGGAGGAGGTATACACAAATTGAGCCCTTATGAAGAATGTTAAAAGTCCGAGGAAAACAACAAATAATCCTTATAGGAGAGTGTTTAGTGTGTTATAAGGTCCAGATGCAAACATGTTGCAGTGATAATGAACAAAGTCGTTGAATCTTTACCGAAATTCCCATCATTTCTGAGTGAATTACATTTTATTGATCACCATTATAAAAAAAATTACACACAGGGAAAGATTTATGGATGCTACGAACAGCGACCTGCAGTGATGAAGGAATTTGATATTCTTTGAATGTCAGATGACGTCCGATTTCGCATCTTCAAACTTTTTTAAGGACATGGGTGATGTTGTCTCGATATCTCAGGAAGATGCTGACAGTGGTTCATATCTAAGAGAATGTTTTTGTAAAATCTGTTTGGCATGAAAAGTGAAAACATTAAAGTTGCTGCCAGTAAATCCACTTTGCCTGCTGTGGTTGTGAGATTGTTGCGGAGATCCCGGGGCTTGTTGATGTGTAGGACGATGACTAACTATCCAACATATGTCAGGAATTACGACTTTCCTTGTAGGTGATACAGGAGGTGTCATCACATAATCTAACAACATTAAGTCTCCGCGTATGCTTGCATCTGCTTCTTTTTTATTTATCAAAAAGGTTCCTCAGGTTTTAATTTCTAATGGCGTTTCTGTCACATGATAGAAAGTGATACCGAAAGAGATTCCTAATGGTATTACAGAACCTTGGTAATGCGGACACCTTTTCTTACCAAACTTATATATGAATGTAAAAGGATTATATTTAGTGAAAATTCCTGTATTAACAATCTTGGAATCTTCTCTTTTGAAATAGTTTTTCCTGGGTCTTGAAAAATTTCTGGACTACACTGGCTGCTGTGTTTTCAAGTTGAATGATGCCAGGTTTTTCTGACTGATTTATCTTACAGAATGAAGACATTCTAGATCCGATGGTTTACAGGGACTCATGGTTAACTTTTCATCTCAAGAAAATGTGGATTTTTTTTTCAAATTTGAATACACACCTCCTTCAGATATATTTGTACTTCTGTAATCTTCAGAAATGTGGAAAGTCAGAGTTCAAATCTCATGATATTGGAGGTAAAATCAGTTTCATAATGAACGACTTTAATATATAGCTATACAGATGACACTGTGACATTGGAACACAAGAAATCCAAGGATAATTAAAAGGAACGAAAATCGGCGTTTATGTTGTTTAAAGTTAAAAATGTTGTGAGTCTAAATGAAGTGTTTGGATCTCTAATAACAGCGTTATATTGGAGTTTCGTGCAAAGTTTGAGATTTCCTCTCAAGGATAATTGTGTGCTTCATTAAGTAATAGCGAGTTTGGGTGTTCATTAGCTGTTCATGGATAATATCAGTATTTCCAATCACTTCATCGGTGTTGCATGGTTTCAGAGGCTGGCAATTTGTCTGTAAACACCATATCTAGTTTCGTTAATTTTGCTGAATGTAATTTGCAATAGTGTCTATATTTAACTTCAAGCTTGATTTTTTTTTATATTTTCTTCAAAATCTGAAATAAGCTTTTAGAGCTGAAGGTAATTATTGATGATCAGGTTTGCATAGCTAGAATTGGACGAGCATTTCAGTGTTGTCTGAGATTGTACACAGAGCACCTGTTAAGATATCTCTACATCTTGATTTTGTGACAAGGCGTTTTATCTCCACTCCGAGAATATTTGGATCCATGAATAACAGGTGCTTGACATGCAATGGAAAATTTGAGAATAAAACGTATCTTTTAATTTTACTGCAGATGAAATGGAGAACCCTTTGCTATTTATGAACCTACAGAATTTTCATTGATTCTACAAACTAGGCTCGTGGACTATTGGAATATGATATGGAAAAATTATGACATCTCCTTCAAACATGAAGAAATATCAGTGTGATCCAGGATTTATCCAGACATAGGACTGTCCTATCGGAACAATCCAGGGGACACACGACTCCCCTCGGACTTTTCCTATCGGAGGATTATACATTGGAATAGAACTCGCCAGGTGTGCTGTCTAAAGTGTTCACATTAACGAGTGATTAATCAGGTGATTACAGGTCCCAGTCAGCCTCCGTACCCACACCAAACACTAGGCTACATACATCTTACATATTCCTCACAGCCATTATAAACATTGCCAGCCCAGGTAGAGCAGGCCTACAGATGTTACCTTAGTGCTGTGTTCATACTCCGAGGTGCATAGACGGTTTTCCCACTTCATCTCTGTCGTTGAAATGATAAGATTGAATTAATAATCATCTGTTGTAAGTCTTCTGTTGCAATTCAGCAAATGAAATACAGTAATTATTAGTGATATATACTTAACTATTACTGGTGATAATTCTATTGGAGTTTATCATTGGATTAATGGATTTTTAATGATATTTCTGTTGAAACTGACCATTACACATTGGATTAATGAATTTATGCTGTTTCTATGGAAACTCATTTGGTTGGATTAATGGATTTTTAATGATATTTCTATTGAAACTGACCATATTACACATTGGATTAATGAATTGATGCTGTTTCTATGGAAACTCATTTGGTTGGATTAATGGATTTTTAAGGATATTTCTGTTGGGACTCACCATTAGATAAATGGATATCTTAAGGAATTAATCATTGGATTAATGAGTTGATGCTATTTCTATGGGAAATAACCATCAAATGTATTGATTTTTATTGACATTTTTTATGGCAAGTTACCATTGGATTCATGAAGTTTAATGGTATTTCTATGGGAACTGACCACTGAATTCAACAGGAATAATTGTAAAATAAGGAAATTGGGACTTAACCCTTTCACCACTGTAGACCTTAATGGACTCATCCATATCAATGCATGGTAGAACCTACTAAAGTTACATAGGGGTGAAAGGGTTAACATCTGTTGATTATCATTCTAGGTGAAGTTAATATTACAAGGTTGCTCTATGGGAACTGACCATTGGATTAATGACTTTGTGCAGCCATTTCTATGGGAGCAGGCCATTAACTTCAACAGAAAATTGTATGGTAACTATTTTATTGTGAAGTTACCATTGACAATTTGATTTACGGAGATTTCCCATTGGATTAAACCATTATAGATGATATATGGGACTGACGCACAGATTGAAGGATTGATACCAGAATATTTTGGAAAAGTGTAAACATTGTCGGAAAAGTGTAAACATTGTCGGAAAAGTGTAAACATTGTCGGAAAAGTGTAAACATTGTCGTGTGTAACAGGATGGTGTGAGACTTTGTAGCCGGCAGCCATGATCATGTATACTTGGGAGTCCTGCTGGGACTACTACGAATGGGTAAGTGGTGTGTATTGTATATTAAGGCTGGTCAGCCAGTGAATGGTCAAGGTCGTGACAGAATAAACATTCCAGGTCTTTCATTGCGCTGCAGTAGTCAGCAAGTCACATTGCGTTGTTGACAGTATACATAATGCAGAAGTCAGCAAATTCTAGCTGTATATCCTTAAGTTAATAGTGTTTAGCCATTATTCTATTGGTAAATAGCTATTGTATGAGTGAATGAATTATA
Source organism: Chlamys rubida (assembly GCA_032359455.1). Lineage (NCBI taxonomy): Eukaryota > Metazoa > Mollusca > Bivalvia > Pectinida > Pectinidae > Chlamys > Chlamys rubida. The sequence continues at coordinate 8,972 of JAUMHH010156756.1, read as the reverse complement.
AAGCTGTGGCCAGTACGTACTGTCATTGTGAACAAGTTATATAATATATATTTGAACAATGACAGCAAACTCTAGCCACATGCTATGCAGCATGGTCAGCAAATTCTGGCCACATTTTAACATGGTCAGCAACCTCTGGTCACATCTTAAGGTGGTCAGTTATTGAAGGCTCTAGTCACATTTTAACATGGTCAGCAACCTCTGGCCACATTTTAACGTGGTCTGCAGACTCTGCAGGTCTAGTTTTAAGTTGGTCAACAGGCTTAATTGGGCAACATTTTAACATGACCAATAGGTTCTGGCCACATTTTAACATGGTCAGCTATTTATGGGAACAATATGTAACCTTAATTACCCAGACATGATTATATAGTGACAAATAATCAATTACTGAAATGAACACCAGTGGATTGCAATATATATAGATACAAAAATAGACTGGATTGCAGTATATATATAAATACAAAAATAGACAAATGTTACATAATAACAACAGGCTGTGGACAAATGTAACGTTGCAGCTTCCTTTTTGAAGAGGAGGCAGACCTGATTATTTCTCGGCTAGGCAGTTTTGGTACTGTAGGTCATGAGTTCAAGGCCTGGGCAGGGCACAGTTGTTAAGATTATCCCTTTCATCCCTATGTAACTTTAGTAGACTCTACCATGCATTGATCTGGATGAGTCCATTATGGTCTACAGTGGTGAAAGGGTTATACATGCATGTATTGTTTAAATTAACATGAGGATAACAATTAGAAAGGTTAGCATTTCCTTTCCGCCCATAAGAAGATTGCCCAATTTGCGATTAAGTATATAGATATGTAGTTTTCATTGTTTGAACCCAACGTTTGTTGGCCTTTTGAGTTGAAACATAAACATCAGGATGGATTGGGGTGTAAGTCAGAACTCCTCATCAACATCAATACTGACCCAGACTAAACAGATCAATTCTTTATGTACTTTTCAAACAGGAAGTGGGTATGTTTCCTCCACAACAAAGTTCAACAAGAGGCCCAATTGTTTAAAAGCATGGTCAACTTAACCATATCTTAACGCAAAACTGTCATTTCTAGTATATGTCGAAAAATATTTACATTTGGAACTGAATTGTTTCTGCAGGGATTGAAAGTAATTACTTTCAGGTATTAAACAGAAATTATTTATAAATTTTTAAATAATTCTTAAAAATATTATTAGAATTTTTTTACTTAACCGATTTATTAAGCTAATCCATCTAAATTCACCAACATGGCCCAGGATTACCCAGATAACCGTTATCATATATACAACTATTTTATCTTCTATTTGAAAGGAAATTGATTGTTCATAAGAAACTGTAACTCTTTGAACCAAACCTACGAAACTGTTTCGTTTGTAAATTTACAATCTTTATAGATTTGTTCCAAATGGATAAGGAATAATCACTGTCTGTACCATATATCTCGCATGTTTTAGGTTTTTTGGAATTTATACAGTAAATAGCTGTTATTTTGGTTAAGAAATTCAAGTAATTCAATCAAATTAGCTTTGTGATAATATTTATTTCATATATATATATTGTTTTTACCTTGCAATCAGCCCAGGCGGCCAATTGACTCATTCACCCCTGAAATTTCATAATGAACTATTCCAAACTTTGAACAAGAAGAGTTCAAATGTGTCTTTAGGGGTGAATGAGATAACGCATAAATTCTAACTGAAAGTAGGGGTTTTGTCTTATTGCAGGACAATGAAATATAGCATTTAATTGTTCGCATTGTTACTGAATGGTATTTGACTTGGATGGGCTTAAAAATACCAGGCATGGGCTTATTGCTTCATAAATATATACTTATCATCTTTAACAAAACCTAAAAAAAAAACTAGAATAAAACCCTAAAGACACTTTAGTCCTTGTACTGTTCGAGGTGTTATGAAACATGCATGTGACGTTCACTGATGGGCAATAATAAAAAACTATAATAAAACCCTACAGACACATTTGAACTCTTCTAGTTCAAAGTTTGGAATAGTTCATTAACAAATTTCAGGGGTGAATGAGTTAATTGGTCGCCTTGGATTATTGGAAGGTAAAATCAGTATATATATAAAATAAATATTATCACCAAGCTAATTTTATTGCATTACTTGAGAATCACATGGTTTAACTTGAACTGAGCCACCTTGATAATCTATCTGAAACATATTCCAAGGTCATGCCACAATATAATGCTATGATGCTAAAATTTGCAAAACAGTTCATTCAGTTTTAAATTAATTAAGGTAAAGTATATGTCTGAGTCGGTAAACAGACATAAACTCATTCGCCCCTGAAATTTCATAATGAACTCTTCCAACCTTTGAATTTGAGGAGTTCAAATGTGTCTTCAGGAGTGAATGAGTTAATTAAATTTGAAAAGGTTAATCTTCTATATGCAAAACATGTCTAATACACTGTCCAGCCACTGTAGCATTGTAAAGTTGTGTCACGCATTATTCCAACGGACCGTCAACAGCTGGAACATTAAACTGCTAACTAATACATTTTTAATTTGGTCCTTAATTGGCTTGGATAAGAAATGAAGATTTTGAAGAACTGTTCAAGTATTAGTTGGTTATTATCAGTTCCAATTAGTGAGGGTCGTTATGTAATTACTAAGGTTGACCCTGGGAATACTACAGCTTGTCCAACTTTTGTCCTCGTACTGGTCGAGGTGTTATGAAACATGCGTGTGACGTTCACTGATGGGCAATCTTCATAACTATTCTGGACAAGAGCGTTATTGTCCCAGAAGGACACCATCTTAGCGTAGAAGAGGTGTGCTTGGAAAGGATGGTGCAAGCTCATACCAACTTACTAGCTGGGTAGATTATGGCAGTTTTAGAAGGATAGATTACAATGGTGTCGGGATACTCATTGGATTCAAGAAAAAAGGAAAACCCTGAATTGTGATAATTTAAGACCTTCATTAGATGTGACTTTTACGTATACAGTGATAGGACAAATGACCTTAAGACCTCAGATACGATGAAACAAAAATGTGTAATTTGCATAGGATTGGATTTACAGTGTCATGGTAATGAACTTTGACCTCTAAACCCCTGACCAGAAGCTTGGATTACGTAGAACTATGCCATGTCAACATCTCGACAGGTAGGGATTTGTCTGAAAAATACGCTTTTAGCAAATTGTTTTTATGCCTTGTAACACCATTAAGTGGCAGCGTATTTAGCGATAAAAACCCATGTCCGTCCAACTTTGTCAGATTCAGTGTCATAAGCTATAAAATCCTCATTGCTGTAACAGATTTTGATTTAACTTTATATTGTCGTTCCTGTCTTACTGGTATTTTTTTACATTATTAACTTTTTCATATTAAGAAATTTCTTATTAAGCATTTTATGGATATATATATCTACTACAATTTTTCCAAGTGTATTGGAAAAGACTCCCGGAAGGTCAAAGTTTATTAAAATTTCTTTCTCCTCATTCAGTCTATTCACCCAATTACCACACTGTGTCGACTATTAAAATACAACGATCAGACTCAATGAAAGTACCATGCAGGTATGCAGATTTTATTTTTAATTTCTACATACTTGAATCATCATGCACATGCACTTTTGGAATAAACCTCTTGATTTTTTTCCCAATTGATCTTCATTGTCAGAATTAAACTCTACTGTTACTTGTTAATGTAATTACTGTATAATTAGGAAATGACACCTGTAATATACCCGGGTACTGGGAACAGCCAATGCAATCTGCTCTTAGGCTCAGGAGAACAAAAGCAAAACCATAGTTTTTTCAGAGAACGATTACTTGTTTATTTAGTGTATTTGCCTTAATGCCGTCTGGCTTTTTAAAATATTTATGATTTTTCCTTGATGATGTAATAATGATGTTGTTAATTCATTCACCCCTGAAATTTCATAATGAACTATTCCAACATTTGAATTAGAAGGGTTCAAATGTGTCTTCAGGGGTTCATTAATTTACGTTGAGTATTGTACCAACTGGTGATCTCCGCACGCATAATACAATACAGTTTGTCAGAAAGAAAGTTACGTGGCAAGGTGAATGAAAAATTACATAATAAGAATTACAATAAATTATTGTTTTTACCTTCCCCGTGGATGGCGTGTGAGGAATGTTTACGAGGCCCTCGATCGCAGCATTAACAGATGTTTATATGGAGTTTCTGTTGATATCGGTGCCGACAGGAAATATTGGCACAGGTTTCGAACAAACGCTAACATGGAGCAGACTATCTGTTTTATTCTGGAAATAGAAATATTTTGAACCCAAAAATAGCCAGTGTGTTGTTTCCTGATCTCCCAGAGGGTTGTAAATAGTGTTGTGTGCCGACATGAATATTAATGACATTGGGAGAAAGGGGAGATCACTCCATTTACATCTGATTGAACCATTATTGTAAACCAAGTTCGAAAATCTAAGTAAACTTCAATATTTAACAAAAAGGCCACTGTCATTATAAAATATTAGGAAATTTTGTCCAGCAGATTAAAATATATATATATATATATTGTTATTGTTCCTTCACAATATAATTCTGCATTTAATAAGCTGGAACTTAAGTTTATGCTTAGAACAAGTTCAAATACTTTATTTGAAGTTAGTGCATAAAAGGTTTACTGAAAATGAGGACTGGAATCCTGAAAAAACGCTTTTAATTCTGTCCTGAAAAATCATCTGAATCATGCCACAATTTACTTGTCTTTGGTGTAAGGTAGCCAATAGGCTGCCATCAAATGTCCTTTACTTCATTTACTACAGAACTAGTCAAATTAAAGGTGGAGTTTTTATTTACTACAGAACTACTCAAATTAAAGGTGGAGTTTTTATTTACTACAGAACTTATCTAATTAAAGGTGGAGTTTTTATTTACTTGCCTAACTTTCTAGAGTAATTAATTTGATAGGAATGTTTATTGTAAATAATTGAGTTCCTGAATATTCCTGCTTAAAGAAAATTTTCCTAATCATCAAAGTCCTAATGACTTTACCGTACAGTTAACATGTAGCTAGGCATGTTATTGTCAGCTGCAATTGTTTGGCTGAAATTTGAAAACATTTACCAGTAATCTATTTTTATCCCATTCTTGAGCCTGCTTGTCAGTCATGTTTCCTTCTCAAGGGTGCAATTTTAGAAATAGACTTCCGTAAGCGGGATGACGTTTTCGCAGTCCTATATTACTGTGTGGGTGGGACGCGGATCTAATATTTATAAGGTCTCTTCAGAATTGATCACACATCTCTCCGAGTTACTTTCCCTGGAGTCAAAGTAAATAGAAGAAATAACAGCAGTGTTTCCGACTGTATAGTGGACCAATAATGATATATCTTTCGAAGAAACAGTCGCAATGCGAAAGAAAAAACCCATTAGAGTTAAGATAGAGATTTCGATCACTTGAATGTATACTGGCCCTGAAATGTTAGTTTCTCTCTTAAATCTATGTATTTCCTCCATATTATCAAAGGGTGCAAGTATTTTGATAAAGTTGGAATAATTTCCTTGTAATGTTTTAGAAAGGTATTATCATAAATATAAACTTTAACTTAATTTTACAACAATTATGAAACAAGTTACATATAACTTATATTAATCACTCTTGTTTGCCCAGTTGTATCTTGTGGTGTACTTGTTGGCCCAGTTGTATCTTGTGGTGTACTTGTTGGCCCAGTTGTATCTTGTGGTGTACTTGTTGGCCCAGTTGTATCTTGT
>JAUMHH010156745.1:0-18287 GCA_032359455.1 Chlamys rubida | reverse complement strand
GGCTAATAATAGCAGTAGCGCGTCACACATACGTCACGCTTTTACAGCAGATATCACATGACCTCGATATACCTTAAAGTTCACATTTGACCTTATTACTGTAACAAAGAAAACGATTCACACAGCTGGTCTACATAACACACGTAAGTATCATGACTCTAGACCAAATGGTTCTTAACATATTTTTGTTTGAAGTTTTACCAAAATTCACACAATGTCATTTAAATGAGAAAACTTGATAGCACTTCATCTTAGGTACATGTACCTACTGGCCAAATAACATGACCTGGGCCTTATGAAACTTGAGAAGAGATTGTTAAAACGTTTAACCTAGATTGACCTTTGACCACCGACTAGCACTTAAACTTTGACCTCAATACTGTAATCAAAAAAAATATTCACACAGCTGGTCTTCATAACATACCCAAGTATTACGACTCTAGTCCAAATGGTTCTTGGGATGTTGCTGTTTGAAGTTTTTGTTAAAGGAAAGGAAGCTGCAACATTGATATATTTCTAACGTATTTGTAACTAAGTTTTATATCATTATCATGAACTGTCTAGCATATAATCCTTGACTGTATCTCATTTTGACAGTTATTCCTCTTTCACTCGACCTCCTATGGCTTATTCGGCGAAACACCAGGCTCTCCGTGGCTCTCCTATTGCGGAAAAAGTGATTAATGCACTACCTGCGCGTGACTGGCAAACTGGTAAATCTTTGACTGAAAGTTTGAATCACATACTCACTAATGGAACTGGCAGTGACGTTACTTTCCTTGTCGGCACGAAAGAGAAGAGAGTTCCCGCACACAAACTGATTCTCACCAGCCGCAGTCCTGTCTTCTTTGCCATGTTTAATGGCTGCATGGCAGAGACTGGAGATGTAAAGCTTCCGGATATCACAGAGGAGGCGTTTACTCCATTTCTGTCGTAAGTGCATCAACTTCTGTAGGACAACAATCAAAACGCACGCTACTTCAGTGAACTGATTTGCCTTGAAGTGACCGTAATGGTACAATGTCTTTGAATGCGCGCACATTACGTCACCGCTCAGAATCTTATAATGTTAATCATTGCAACGGGTACTAGAGTTACTATTTCCTAACAGTCATATTAACATACATGCATTCTAATTGCGTAAACTTTATTGTTACAAATGTGTGTCATTATTTTCTTACAGTTACTTGTATACAGACCAACTAGCCCTGACTGTCCAGACGGTTGTTCCAGTATCCAATGTCGCCCGGAAGTACTGTGTAGACGTCCTTGTTACCGTGTGTTACAACTTCCTGCAAACAAATCTTTCGCCAGCCAATGCCTGTTTCCTTCTCGAGCAATCTCACACCTACACTGAAGATCAACTAATGGCAGCGTGTCTTAAAGTTATTGGAGCATCGCCTGAAAAAATAATAAAATCAGAATCCTTTGTTGACCTGTGTCCGAGCTGCCTGACTTGTATTACTAGATCGGATGAGCTTGGTCTGGATGAGAGTCACGTATACCAGGCTGTTATGAAGTGGGCGGAAAAGGAATGTATTCGGCAAAAAATTGAAGTAATTATTTATCAAATACATATTCCATTTTGCCCCATACCTTTTCGTAATTTCAAAAACACACTGTCACTCTGCCACATTCCAAACCCGAAAGCGATACTATTCCATTTGTACATAAAAGCTTTAAACTTGAAGACGCTATGAAAACTATCACGCCGACTAGATAACGTTACCTTACTCGATAACACTATGCAAGCTAGCCAATCGGTCAGAAAACATCACCTTAGGGTTATAAGCCAAAAACTCGATGACGCTTTGTAAAATAGGATCCTACATGAGTTTCCATGTCATATGAGATTTATGAAACGAGCTAAGACTTTTTAATAATAATAATAATAATAATCTTACATAAGTTGAACACTTAAGATGACGCTATGAAAACTAACACGCCGGCTAGATGACACCACTCTACATATGCTGAAATCGCAATGACAATAGGAAAACTAATCCGCCTGCTAAATACCATTACCTTACATAAGCTGAAAACTTGATGACGCTATGAAAACTAGTCCGCCGATTAGAGGACATTACCTTACATAATCTGAAAACTCGATGATATTATGAAAACTAGCCCGTCGGCTAGAAGACATCACCTTCCATCAGCTGAAAACTTGATGACGCTATGAAAACTAGTCCGCCTATTAGAGGACATTACCTTACATAAGCTGAAAACTCGATTTCGCTATGAAAACTAGCTGGCAGGAGAAATAATGGTACCAAACATAAGATGAAAACTCGATGACGCCGTTAAAGGATGACGCCATCTTGGCGTAACTCATAACACAATTTCTACAACGCATCTAAATTAGGTTTTAGTAAATTTATGACGTTATACATTTGTTAACCCGAAGTGACGTCATAACCTACTGAAGACATCACATCTGTGTTGTAGATGTGATGTAATTATAGATACAAATAACTTTGACGTCATACTAATTAATTGGACGGCAGACATGTTGTCGAAATAGCGATAAAAAGATGTATTCTCCAATATTCGCATACCATCACGAAAGACTGATAAAATAATCTTGAATCGTTCTCACATTTTTTAATAATCATGAACGTCGTCTTGAAATCAACAGAGCATTATTAAGCTGAAAACATATTGACTCGTCTTATGTATATCATAAAAAATCAAAATTGATTTATTGCAGAAAACGGGCGCCAACAAGAGAGTCGTGCTAGGAAATATTCTCCACACCATTCGGTTCCCGATCATGTCTCAAGATTTTTTCCTGGACAAAGTATGTACGGATAAGATACTAACGAGTGACGAGATTGTCGACATCCTCATGTACATCCGAAACAAGTCTACAGCTCTTGTCACTAGCTTTAACACAGGGTGTAGGAGAAGAAAGCAAGGTCACCATGATAACCTCCGTTACGCTTGGAGTATGCAGGCTAGTAACATGAAATCATACTATGAATAATGAACACTACACCTTATGATATGATTCTGGTTACGAATGTCTGCCTGGTTTCTGTTCTACTTGTCTACCAACTTGACATAATAAAACAGATGTATATTTGTTTGTATTTAACAAGTATATACCAAATTGGCTTTAAGAAAAAGTGATCCACCGAATATCGCAGACCTGATCTATCGTCCTCGTTCTTATATGTTATACTTGTGTCATTATGTGGTCTTCTTTTACTCTATATAATAAAATACTAAGAATGGAACCATATTGGTTGTTAATGACGTGTAATCTTGACCTGGCTACTGTATACAAAATGAATGTTTTGCGATACTCGGAATCCCAAACCATTATCATATTAAGACTTCAATTGAATTCGACTTAACTAATAGGACGACTGATTCTTTTAATTAACACGATGTTTGTACTAATATTCAAACTCTTACTATCTAAAGCCTGGATTACTGGTTACATTATGATCTATACTGTATATATATATAAGCTAGTTGGTGGCAGAGTCAACCGGGGTTTTGATCTCATATGCAGACCGATTTTTAAACAAAACGTGTTTGATTATTCTGCCGAAGACGTTACTGATAGTGGTCGGTAGTTTTAAATGTCACTGTTAACCGATCACGTGATATAAAGCCTGGACATGTTTTACCTTCACCTGACCTTGTGGAGTTTTATCAACTCCGTCTGCTGCCTAATAAGTAATTTGATCGGATAAATTATACCCACTCAACACAGTTGGTGGGAGATATACAAATGGGGTCCGTCCGAGTGTGCGATGCATCTGGGTTAGCTCGACTAATTGCATGTTGCATATGCTAATTGATTTTAAAGCTATTTAAATATTAATGTATGTATGAATATTAATGTGTCGTAACAACGAACTTTCTTTTAACTTGGAATATACACTATTTTTATGTTTGAGTCTGGTGTAGAGGATTCATATCCTGTACCAGAAATCTGTCATTAAATGTCATTAAATGCTGAATTTGACCTACATTGTACGCTACAGTGTATTGGTTAAGAAACATGGACACTCTCATAATTTCCATAAACACCTTACTACAACTATTACCCCTTCGATACTTTCATGATTTCTGAGTTGGCTCTACTGATTGTATGATACACATGCTTCATTTGAACTACATTTCACGTTTCAGTGACTTGGTTAAGAAACAATTTTCGGATGTATGTTATACAGATAAAGAAGAATTGGTCTCGTCCATGAATATCCTACTACAACCGTTACCCCTTCGATACTTTCATGATTAATGCATCTGAGTTGGCTCTACTGATTGTATGATGCACATGCTTTATTTGACCTACATTTTACGCTTCGGTGCCTTGGTAACAGGGAATATCGATGACGGCGTCTTCTTGTTATACTCGTTATAACAGTTAAAAACATTAAAAACAACGTTCGTTGTTCCTGGTTGTTTATTTCCGTTAAATATGCTTAGCCATGGCGAGGTAGCGATGGAAACAGCATAATGCCCCGATAATCCCATAACAGTATTGAATACTATACCACTACTCCACACCTTTATCCACATAATCACACTATTCAATCCCTTATCTATATAATATCGTCATATCAACTCTATCACAGACCGAAACCAAAGGTATGTACATGTCCAGTCATTATTCGGTTACACAAAAAAAAACTAAAACTGTATCCTGCTTAATGTTCAGCATTTAGGGGAATGGCAACAACAGGTTCATCCGTTGCCAGTATAATGTGACACGGCGGAATACTGTGTTGGTGTCTTCGGCATATTATTGTGTTGAGATAGTATTAAAAGTCGGCATCAAATCCGTGTTAACACAAGGAGACAATCAGCATACCTACACAAATGCACGCATTCACAAAACACATGGAGGCATATCCTTAAATGTCCTTAGCTGTTGATAGGGCGTTGAACCCTCTACAACCAACTAACTGTATCCAACAACTCGTATTCACAAAATATCTTTGACGCTTTTTTTACCCTGGAACTGTTACCCACATAATCCCTAAATGTCAAACTGTTTCAAACATTCAGCAACATAATCAGATATGGACGCCTTTGTATCAGAAAAGAGTTCTTAAGTACATAGTCGACATAGTGAAGGGGCAGCAGCTGTAGTAAGATGTTCATGGACGTAACAAATCCATCTTAACCTATATAATATAATATACATGTGACTAATTTTTCTTCACCAAGTCACTGAAGCGTGAAATGTAGGTCAAATTAAGCATTCTTAACATGCAATCAGTAGAGCCGACCCGGATGCATCGGTCATGAAAGTATCGAAGGAGTAGCAGCTGTAGTAAGGTATTCATGGACTAGACCAATTTTTCTTAACCTGTTTAATATGCACGCGACCATTACCCTTAGCCATAATAGTTGAGACAAAATAGTATCCGTTTGTCGCATTTTTTTGGTTGCGAATTATGACAACTATCAAAAAAAGAATTAATTTAACTAAAACGTGCTCAAATTTTATTTCGTGAAATCAATTCAAGGTGCAAATACTAGAACCAGAACCGATATGGATATCACATTCGAAAAGTAGAAAAGTTCTGTTCCTTAGCCGACTTTGTAGAATGAAACTATTTGACCCAAACGTTATTTCCGAAACGTCTTTTGCATGGTTTGTATATTTTTTGTCTATATATATACTTTGTAAATATATTTTTTTTGATTGTGTACTTAAGTATGTTTCAGATGCTGTTTTTCAGAGTATGAATGGGAAGAACTGATGGTGTAATAGCGACGTCTGATTTTACAAAATTTTTGCTAATTTATGATACAATGCGTTCACATGTTATTTGAAAATGACCGTAGAAGTAACTTAAGCACCTGATTAGGATAAATGATGTAGCTCGGCTGTGCGTCGACATAAGATCTACCAATGTAATTGAGCTGTATCATCTTTTGCGGTATGTTTGTACGTTGACATTACAACACACTTTATCTTCCTTTGTACAAACACTGAGAAACTTAGAGACGGTCTTTCGTGTCTTATTTGCACTGATTTTTAAATTGAGTTAAGTGTTTACTCTTTGCCATCTTACAATATATTTCACATACAATGTGATCTTTGAAAGGATCCTCCATTACAAGTTAATGTGAATAAATTTTGCAAAATTTGAATTGCTTTGTGCCATTTTTGTTGATAAAAGGACGAAATCATATCAGCGGTAAGATACAGTACAGGTCCATACAACGCATGTGTTTACACTAGTCACAGCATGCTAAACTTTTGATCAGAGACAAACGATGTTTTGTTTATTTATGTTAGACAAACGATTAATTCATAACATTTTTACCAGTGAAATATTACAAATTATTTTTGTATGAAAGTGATATTTTTTCACTTTGTGAGTTGGTCAAATCACTTTTGCTGATTTGACCAACTTAAAACACCGATTACAAATTAACAGGAGAACAATTACCGATCAGAAAGCCTGACATTATACAAATGGCCCACATTATCAAAGCCTGGTTAGCTTATCGATACGCAGGCCTCGTAAAAATCCGTCTGAGACATCAGCCCATTCTTCTGTCCAGGTTAATCATCTGTTACGGGAAATTATCTCTTGGGGAAAAAACAGCGTTTAATTCCACAGTTAATTTTCATTGAAGTCAGCAGACTTTTAAGGCCAACAATTCTAACTATTACCATTTGATGGGAGCGAACTCGTGAAACATATCAAAATATAATATTTGGTATTACTAAAGACACTGTAGGATTTCCTCAATGTTTATATTTATTTGTGTTTCCTGTATATTTTTAAATTTATATCTACAGTATATATCTATATTATGAATTGACCATTAATCAATGTTGTATACATGTTCTTGTAATTCTTCAAATTAGAGGAAATAAAGAGATGATAATGGAAGTGAACACACTGCATATCTTGATGTAGTCGAGCAGTATCTACTAGTAATATGCTATAATTAAATATTTACACATGGAAGATGTAATTCTGATGATAGATAATTTCTAAAAGCGTCAACAAAAACAATAAAAACTGAAATGTCAGCAAAATCATAAGTCAAACACAAAATCGAGGAAACTAGGGTACAAGATTGGACAAATGAAATGTATGTAGATGACGGGGATCCATGACAAGTACAAGTAAAATAAGACCACGTCCTCCGTTTTAGCTGTGTCAAATATATCCGCCAAGACAAATCTGTTTCGCATATAAAAGGGAAAGCCATAGTAGTGACTGAATTACAAGGAACCTCAATGTTTGGGGTTGCATAAATTTACTTTACAAAGTCGTAAGTCATTTCCGGGTAACACACGAGAAATTGAGAACAATAACTTTATTGCCATGGCTACCATATGAACTGGTTTCTCGACCTATGATGAAAGTTCACATTACGTTGTACGTTATTTTGGCGTTATACGTTATTTTGGCGTAAGGTCGATAACTCACAATGAGTCAATAAGTCAAAATAAGTTTAGGTGACGTTCACAATGGTAACTTTGTGCTACCACGCTATAGATAAAACTTTACAAGGTCCATAACCGTATGTTACTCACAAGGAAACAAAATGTTCTCTGATATGTACGTCACTCCGGTCAGTGTATATGCTGTGTTTGGGTCTGACACGTAATGAGCTGTAATGATGTACGCGGTATCTCCTGTGATGTACTTGTTACCATAACTGACTTGGTAACGTCGACATTACATATCCAGTTTATGATGTCGCACCTCTTACACCTTGTTTTGGTCTCCCCGTCGGATAACGACTCTTTGCGGTACTGTACTATAATATCCTATTTATTACGAAAATCTGGCTTACGTATCGATTTCTCATATTGTGTCCCTTAAGGTTCAAACTCATATACTGTTACAGTGCAAGCGTAGGTGTTAACATACATATAAGGCTTCATATTCTCTAGACTGTAAAGATGTCAAGTGCGTAAACCTTTTTATACAAGCAAATTGTATTTTACGTTATCGTTCGTCCGCCGTCCCGTCTGTCTGTTAACCCAACAGTGAACTTGTGACTGCAGCTAGTCCCCTAGTATTGATACACATTTTTGAGTTTTGTTGTGTGTGTCTAGAATCATTTGAAAATGCTCGTACCGCAAGTAGATATGCTTAGTTAAATTTTACGACAGTTATTGTCCGTTCACTTTTAAACGTTATGAATGATTTCGAATATGGACAAAGGGAGTTAATTCAATTAGATACATGTAGCGGCTGAATGGAAACGCTTGTAAGATGATTCAACGTTTTTTAATTGAAGTACAAATATAGTTTTGCATTTAACACATTTCAATGAGTATTACACCTTGTACTTATTACAAACTATTAATACACTTGAAGATGTTTTTGAAAGTGTCTTGGTTGAAGGAACTCCTCAAATCAACTGCACTCTCGCCCGAAGGCGTCATGGACATATCATGCATGCACAATGTATGGTGCAGTCATACAATGCTCCGCTAGGCGGCGCCCTTGTAAGTTTTCTGTACCAATAGAAAACATAATAACGTATTGTCTGTATTGCGATTGTGATTGTTGTGTATCGTAAAGCTGACCGCTACAAGGCTAAGCCTCTATAAATAGTATACGATCTTTGAGTGTATATTATGTCGCAACGTCAGTCAAGCGTTTGCAATGCACCTGTTGTGAAGCATCTGAGTGACCTAGAATAAAAAACATGCTAGACAGATGTGTTAGGTTCCGGCTATGTATCTGACAGTTATGGGGAAATTTGCCATTAGCTATTGTCCTTTCGGAACCAGGACAAGAGGCTTGAGCTCCATATACCAGCTCAGACGGTCACGCGACCAGTCAGGATCGAGACACCATGCTTAGTTAATTTCGTCTTTCCCGCATGTCTTGATTGCTGAATTCAGACAATGCTAGTTATCTCCTGATTCGTTTATTTGACTATATTTGAAGCTAAAGTATTAAAAATATACCAAGTTTCCCGTCCCACTTCACTGTGTATTTTTCTCTCTCATATAAACAGTTAACTCCCCTTAATTTCGTTGTTTAGATAGTTTGGCCAGGACATTGCGCGTGTAGCTCAGTTTGGTATTGTGAGTGCGCATGTATAGCAATCTGAAATCAATGGTTCGAGTTCCCACCTGAATTTTACATTTAGAACCCCGTTGTTGATTACATATTGTTATATGATCTTCATCGTTTTTTCTTTTAAATCCCGCAAGGTATGGTTTCTGTTTTCAGAAATAATTTATTATGGCCACATATAATGCCGGGTAAAAGAACAGTTTCCTATGCGTAGTTACAGTGTTTTACATTGATACGGGGATCACTTATCTATTCAATCACATTTTTGTATCAGACATATACATGCATTTGTGTTCTTAAATGACCATAGCTGTTAATAGGACGTACATGTAAGACACAAACAACACATACCAAAGCAATCTTAGGTTGAAGTGGCCATTGATACTGACCAACACACACTTGTACACCATATACCATGTAAAATGGTTAAGTTTTGAAGAAAAACTGCTGCGTCACAATAAGCATTAACGCATTCACCCCTGAGGACACATTTTAACTCGTCTAACTCAAAGGTTGGAATAGTTCATTATGAAATGTCAGGGGTGAGCGAGTTAACGAAATATCCCGGATATGTGACACACGAGAGAGAGAGTCGGATCGTACATTAAACAGTCATAACGTCACAATAGATAAGTAAGTCAGAGACCACCGCTAATATACAGGGACAGTCATCGTTATGACGGGAACCATACTTAGAATGCCATTAAAACTGCGCACGTCAACTTCTGATAAAGTCCCGTCCACCCACCCATTGTACAGGTGTATCGAACAGTGGTCAGTGCTGACCGGTGTCCGGAGCGTTATTTTAACTGTAAATATCACCTTCGAACATATCTATGTGATGTTAACCTGACTGATTGAAGAGCCATATACACGTACGATAGGGAACCTAAAGGACAGCCAAACTTACTGCGGAAGTGGGTCTGCACTATATGACAGTGCAACCTGCGTAGTCACATTCAGTTCTTTATTAACCAATGGCCGTACGACTCATAGGCGCAAATACAAATACATGTACACAATATACAATCATACATAGACATAGAGACACAGATTTTAGTATAATTCATTATAACATCAGGAGAGTAATACCTAAATATTGGATACGTTTATGCGTTAAAACGATCGTATTAGTATCTTATGTGATGTCGTAGTTTAACTTTACGATATATACGCTTGAATAATAAGATCAGGCTCGCCGATATCTAAGCTTAATAATAAGGTCACTTTGCCGATATCTAAGTTTAATAAATAAGGTCAGGCTTGCCGATATCTAAGCTTGAATTATAAGGTCAGGCTCGCCGATATCTAAGCTTCAATAATAAGGTCAGGCTTGCCGATATATAAGCTTGAATAATAAGGTCAGGCTTGGCGATATATAACTTTGTATAATTAAGTTCAGACCCGTCGATATCTAAGCTTTGGGTAAGTCGGAGAATACTAAGTCCAGATTTTCCACTGTATCTAAGCTATGGGTAAGTCGGAGAATACTAAGTCCAGATTGTACACGGTATCTAAGCTATGGGTAAGTCGGAGAATACTAAGTCCAGATTTTCCACGGTATCTAAGCTGTAAATGATTAGGAGAATAACAACGAATGGCTTACTTATATCTACTATATAGGTAAGTGGGTGGAGAATCGCCCCTAGTATAACCTACTAGTGGGGGACCAACATGTAAAATAACTTCTAGTAGTTTTTTTTTATAAATCGGGATGGAGGAAACCTATAACGGTAGTGGGAGAATATACAGTTTATTTATTACTACGTGTACATTGTATATGAGTTATCTATTGGCTAAAACACTGAACGCGACATGACGTCAGCTGATAATATTCCATAAGTGCAACGCTGATGTAACTTGCGCTTTTCACCGCGAATTCCACATCTGATGTACAAACAACTACTTTAAACACGAGAGACGGGTCTCCCTCACACGTACACGTGTTGTGAGAGACACACATGTTGCCTTTCTCGTGATTAGTTATGATCATGTTTGTCTTGCTGTTCATTAAAACACATATCTAAGACATTCAGTAATAAACGTTTTTCTTTTCTTTCTTTTTTCTTTCACGTGATTGTTTTTTATATTTTGCTACCTTCAATTATTTCCTTTCCAACTTTTTTTTCTCTATTTTTCTTTTTTCCCCTTTTTGTTAATATGTGGAATTAAAATGGTAACTAACCCTCACCTCTCGTTAAACTTACATCAAGATATGTTTGGTTTGAATGGGATTTCTCTCTCTCTCTCCCTCTCTCTCTCTCTCTTTTTATACAAAAATGATAACGTCTTAAAAAAAGTAGTGAGAAGGCGAATTTAATTTCAATAAACATTTGCAGACAAAAGTCTTTTTTTAATAACTCAGGCATACCAAGACGAGTTTCTGATTGGATCACGGATCGTGACAGCCATACAGTCGTTGAACAGTAAGAAAGTCGACTTTGTTTTATGACCTTGTACTCAGTACCTCACAGTGTCGGTTTATCGGTATAAAACAGTCCGCTGATCGCCACGGTGGAATACACAGGCCTGGTGACCGTGAATCTGCGTCCTAACATTGACACATCTTTACAAAGAATACGTACCAATCCGTTGCTTGACCAATTGCGTGATTGATGATCGATGACGCATCCTCGAAGGAAAACAAACGAACCTGTATGCGGAAACTAAACCATTGTTCAATATCTAACCGAAAAGAAAAGAGTTCGTGTGTTTCCGTAATAATCGGAAACACCCGACGGCTAACGGAAATACACGACTGGACGAGTCAAGGCCATTTATCTCAATCACGGTTCATTTGACAGCCGGCCTTGTCTGCATAGCGACATTAATAGTGAGCATCGTCGGGCTGTTTTTGCTATGACTTCGGTCAGTCATAAAAATCACAAAGACTTATGTGAACTCACCGGAATCCTCTGAGGCCATAGAACGCTACTTTCGGTCACGAGAAACGTCGGTGCCGCTTGTCTCTGAAGAAAAGTTTGACATATTCCGCAAAAATATGCATCAAAACTGAAGAAAAAATCCAGCACTTGATGAAATATCGTACTTATTTCAGTGGCTGATTAATCATCAGTTTGGAACATGAACACTTTAATGCTGTAATCACAATCGGAACCATGACAACCTGTTAAAACTAAGTACTATAGACTGTGTATTTATTTTGTTACGTATTTAAACATAATTCGATGGAAGTGGATAGAATCAGAACCTCACTGACAAAGTTTAAATGTCGGATGGCATGGTGGATAGTAATTTTGGTGGTCGCTGTATGTTTACCGGGTGGAGTTTTTGCTACCCATAGGTCCTCCATTGATGAACGGAATGGGATTAGTGCACGTGACAGCGTCGCAAATACCCGGATGTCGAGTAGAAATACCCGAAATAGAAGTGGATCCCAACCTGCAGCGGTAGGTATTTGAGGATTATATTAAAAAGTTAATTCGTTTGTTTGACGTTAAAAATATAAATTATGTAATAAATGTTATTCGGGTTAGGAATGCAATGTAGATCTAGGTGAGATTTTATAAGGTATTTGAGATCGAACTTGAATAATGGAAATATTAATTAAAATTAAACCCGTACACAAATTCAAAACGTTGTAAATGTCTGGCTGGGAGGATCGTTAGTACATTGTAGGCTGGATTCTGACAGAGCTTAAGTTTGATCACTCCTCTGATCAGTGATATAGCAGTATAACACAGCGCCCTTGCCTGTATATACTTCTATCCTGTATGCCATTATCTCAAAACCCGTGAGTCTTACTTCAGTAATGGGTTATAGGGGTTATATTAATGTATTCCGTCTTTAATCCATGATTGTTTTTATTGTTTTTACCGGTTTTTAAATAATTGATCAATTCAGAAAAATAATGATCTATTGACATATTCTAAGTATGACCCGAATTCTAAATGCAATGATGACTCATTTCAGTAAATATATGGACAACAAGTTAGTGTCTTCATTTTATTTTGATGCTTTATATTGAAATCAATAAAATGAATTCATACTTTCCGATCTAAACGGATAAACAAAATCGCTTTTGGGAATATATTCCATATTTTTATTCTAAACTGCATGAAGGAGATACAGGTTTAAACAAGAAGGGTATGCTCCATACACACGATATTTCCTTTGCGTTGCATAAACTTCAAATATGAAAATTACAAGTTTAATTGAATGTTAGGAATTATATAAATGAGAAATAATTATCTTTTATTTTCTCAAAACTTCATTTCAAGAAAAAATTAATAACGAAAGATACATTTTTTTCAAGAAATTGGTGTCCATTTATAGACATCATTCTGTTTATTTGTCAATAAATCTGTTCTCCAGTTCATTTTCTATTATATAAACCTTTTTGTAGGCAGTGTACTGTACACATTTAGAATTCTTGTCCGGAGTATTGAAACTGTCATTGACAATTAAATTCCATTCCTAGGGAGTCGTCATTCTGATAAGACAATATCGTAAAACTCAGACATGATTCGTTATTTACGTAAACAAATTATATGGAATTCGGGAATTAATATATAAACCTGTAATTGAAAATGAAAAATAAGTCTAAAGAATGATAGTTCTTGGTAAATAAAGCATACCAGTCCTGGGAAATCTAGGGCATGGAAATTGTCCTTAATGCCTTAATTGTTGAAGAGCCGTAAAACTGTACAAAGACAAAAGGTTTCAGGAAACATAAAAAAAAAAAAAAAATACATGAAACACTGTGTCTGGGAAAAAAATCGAAGTCATTAAATATAATTATAACATACTAAAATCCTTAGAAATAAGACTTGATACCCCCTGAAATTAAACAGATGTCGTGGTAAGTAATACTTATAAAACGTACGTTCCAGGCAATAGAAAGGAAACAAATCATAGAAGTTTCGGGAAATATAGGTAGAGTGACAAAATCACAGAAGTTCCGGGAATAATAGGTCGTGGGAAAAAAGCAAAGGTGTTCCGGGAATAATAGGTCGTGGGAAAAAAGCAAAGGTGTTCCGGGAAACAAAGGTCCTTAGAAAGAATCATAGAATTTCTAGAAAATTAACTTTCCCGGGAAAGAATCCTACAATTTTTGGGAAACTAAATTAAGTTAATGTATATAACTCTTTGTAAGAACAAAAGTCCAGGAAAATTGAGGTCATTGAAAATAATTAGATAAGTTAGATTAAAGTTGAATTAAATCCGTAATAATTAAAGTATCTAAGTTCCTCGAAAACATAAATTCTTGTAAATAGAATGTATTTGCTATCACATAAAGTTACACAAGAGATATGTTTGTATTTATTCGATGACCATAGAAATTCTTTCTGGCTCTGCCACGGACATGGAAACTGATGATAATTTCTATTTGGCATGAAAAATGAAAGACGTCAAAAATGCAACTAAGTACCGCCGAATTAAGAAAAGCATCTAAAATTAATGTCATATGTTCTTAAAAATAAAATAAAAACAAACACATGGTGAAAAGCAAAAAAATCACAAAGGTTTGCAAGCATTGGGATAGGCATGAAGGTAATGTAACACCTAAGGTCACGCTTCTCTCGGACGGTGTGTTACGTCATCTGCCGGGATTGTCCGATACATTCCGATTACATGTCACGACACGTTAATTATTATATACAAACATGGAATAATACCAACAATACACGCTTACCTATGTGTCAGTGACGTAATCAACAACATGACCCATTTATACCTGCCGTTATTGTCAGTGACTGACACGCAAAATCATTACGTACACCACAAGGATCAGTGACGTAATCACTAGATATTATTACAGATGGAATGGTCAGACCTGTTGCATGTACCGACTAATTTTACATTTCCCTTGATATTTCTTAGCTTAGGTTATATCTTTAAAAACGAAAACATTCCATTTGAAATGTTTTCAGGTGGACGTGCATTTTAACTTCATAAAATCCTTAAATTTCTAATTCGCTGTCCCTTCGTATAAGATTGGTGATAGACTTGCTAAAGTCTACA
The DNA here is from genome assembly GCA_032359455.1 of Chlamys rubida. Classification (NCBI taxonomy): domain Eukaryota; kingdom Metazoa; phylum Mollusca; class Bivalvia; order Pectinida; family Pectinidae; genus Chlamys; species Chlamys rubida. The sequence goes on along the minus strand of JAUMHH010156745.1, from coordinate 3,270 downwards.
AGAGCATCATATCATTGGAAGTCATTAAAGGATGCTTGAATGATATGATTCTCTTTGTATACATATTCGTATTGACCGAAACCTGCAAATATTAACCTAGGTTATATAACTCTTTCATAGTGTGCCATGTAATACTATGGACAAATTGTAAAGGCTAGATTTGAAAACGTTTCTGAAGGAAGATGTTAAAATATACTTAAAAAATGGGAACACCCTATATTTTTGGTTTCCTTTAAGACAATACAACCTATATCACCCAATAGTATAGTTATATCTCCTAGTATTCATTTGTTATTGTCTACACTCAAAAGTGTATATAGATGTAACAGGACTATATTTGTCAGGTCCCGTTGTACTACATGTTATATCTACAAACGTAAAGTCAAAACGGCGTTAAATAAATGGGGGTAATCATAGTTGAAGAAATCTCAATAGGACCAGGCAAACATCAATGTCTGTTCATTGTATAAAGTACACCAAGTTATTATCGAGGTCCTTAAACAATACCAAATATATAGAACATTTACAAACAACGCTGTCACATACGTTCTTACCCTAATTTACTTTATGATTATTCATACACGTCAATTTCAAAAATACATTTATGGAAAAAAATACTTTTTCTATTTACTGTGTTGGAATATATACTGGATGACGTATTTACACGTTTACTGCTGGTTTTGGCGGGCTTTGAAAAAAATGTCTATGATTTTGTACGACAGATAATAGAAGAAAAGGCACAAACAAGTCTGTGACCATTCTTTATGCGCTTCTGGTAGTAGCCTTTCAGTTATAAAATACTCAATCAAAGTCACCTTGACGTTTGTTTTATTACATTCTGCCAATACGTATCAGATCGTATTATTCACATCGATTGCCATAAGACACCAGCTAGGCGCCGAGTATTCACGACGTACGGTTGTTATTAACATGTCTGTTCGCAGGTGCAGATAAATGAGAACATGATGTAGCGAAATACAATTTTCTTTTGTTGGGTTATGACTTTGGGTTGACCTATATACATGATATCAATCAGACAAGCGTTTGATTGAAATAACCAATCATTAGTTGTCTCATGAGGCAAAGTAATTAGTATAATTAAATATTTTAATTTATTTAAGGATTAAATTGAATATATTTTTTATGTTATGGAGGTATAACACACAAACCCCGAAGTGTACTCTAAATAAACCGCGAAGCGATTTATGATGAGAGTACACTCCGTTTTTTTGTGTGTTATAGCTCCATAACATAAAAAAATGTATTCAAGTCAATCCTTATAATTTAATCTACTATACACAATCCCTGTGGAAATCCACTTTTATTGATGAACTCTTTTCTCTTAGAAATTATTACGCCGCTGTATCAGCCAATCAAAAGCGACGTTACAAACGGCGACCTCACTTTTACGTTATGGGCTGATAACATACATTTTTAAGCCAATGAAAATGCTTGTTACAAGCAAGATTAAATTATATATTTATATTATATAATAGTGTCAGCATAAGGAAGTAAGAGACTATACTTGACTGTTAGGCTGTATACACACTTACATGACCGTTGTCATAGTCACCACCAACAAGTTAACTATATTTATACGAAGACCTGGCATGTACTGCAAGTAACAATGCAATTAACAATGTACTGCAAATAACAAGTGAATCGGTTAGTGTGTAATCAAGGTCACCGGTAGTAAAACTGGTTTTGAAACATTGGAAATATCTGGTTAAGAATGTAAATATTATCTTGTCAAAACTGAATTTACAAGATCCGAGGTGAAAAAATAAATCTTAAGGACACAAACATATCATCCAGGTGACTACGAGTGTTTAAGTACTAGAAACGTATGAGAGTGCAGAAACTAAAACCAAACTTCCTGGCACAATGTTCAGACTCGGACGGTTGGACACTCGGACAGGAAAACACGGCACCTTTTCTAGTTTAATTATGCTTTATATTATTTCAGATCAAATACAAGCAATAAAGGAGTGGTCCCTGGCTAAGATTATCTGTGAGAACATAGGCCTGGAGTACATACAGGAGGACGTGTTCAAAATAGCCTCGCTGTGAGTACATACATAAGTGATAAAGACCTCTCAACATACGGTATAACATCAAAGCAATTGTAATAGTATTTTTTTAATTTTTTTTTCTATTTTAAATAATGGCTATCTTTATTATAACAGCAAACAGTCTGTCAATATAAACCTTGGGGAAATGTTTTTTTTTTATTTTTGTGGTCAAGAAAATAATGCAAATTACTTATTTGATTAATTTTGATGAGTATTATATTCTTTTAGGATGTTAAAGCAAGGCTAACGAAAATGCAAATGGAGTTGTGTCAGCACCATAGCATTGCAAATAACTAAAATAATAGTTTGAAATTATTCTCAAGTTAAACTTGTAGAGTCTGTTGTGTTTTTTATTTCAAGTTCATGAGCGCATATACGATCTACGTACGTGGTCAGTTTACTTAAAGACATCACATCAGACAGTGAGATTGAATAACTTCGCAAGTCCTTTTTCCCTTAACATTTTGCACTGAAATGGTCTTCGCCTTTCTTAGGAAGGAAATTTAAACTAAACATATCTTCTTTCCATGTGGAATTATTGGCTGAGTATTTATTGTGTTTGTAAATACATCAACTATTACAGACATCCTAATCAGGAGGTTTTGTTTAGCATTTTAATTTGTTTGCGCTATTTCAATTTAAGCTTAATTGGAAAAATGTCGTATGCTTCGAAGCAGAGACGTGTTATAAAACCTGCTATGCTTATTCGTTGTCATCATATATATGTAATTTTCGTACAGTGCCACATCTTACTAACGTGTTTCTAGTTTTGATCCAATGAATGTTTTCAAGATATTTAACAAGATTCTTCTGTCTGTTGCTCCGAATTTATTGAGGAAGCTAACAATAGGTTGGTTGTCCTCTAGCATGTTGTTTTTATGTTTATCACTGATAACACACACCATTGCTGAACGACATAGAACGCCATTATGTATATTATAGTAATCACGTCTTATGAACGATTACAGCATTGGAAGGTGAGTCGAGTGTAGGGACTACATACGTAGGAGTCGAGTGTAGGGACTACATACGTAGGAGTCTAGTGTAGGGACTACATACGTAGGAGTCGAGTGTAGGGACTACATACGTAGGAGTCGAGTGTAGGGATTACATACGTAGGCGTCGAGTGTAGGGACTACATACGTAGGAGTCGAGTGTAGGGACTACATACGTAGGAGTCGAGTGTAGGGACTACATA
>JAUMHH010156734.1:0-15349 GCA_032359455.1 Chlamys rubida | reverse complement strand
CCAACCTTATACCAACACAAGGCCAATGGTCATCACTGACCTTATACCAACACAAGGCCAATGGATTGATGTCCGATCACTATACATAGAGATCCACGTAGCAACGGTTCAAGTACAGACAAGAAAAACACTGACGATTGTCTTCAAAAAAAGAATGTTGATAAGGGATAGATTGGGAGATTGCACTGCCTGACGGATGCTTCAACCCCCTGACCAGACAAACCTGACTGATGCTGCGACCAAACTTCAACCCCTGACTTGACAAAACCTGATGGATGCTTCAACCCCCCATGACCGTACAAAACCCGAAAGAAGCCATGACCTCCTGACCCCTAAAAAACCTGACGGATGCTGCAACTCTCTGACCACACCCAACCTCAGATGCTGCCTCTCCTTAATGTACATTTGATCCTTTTAGAGTCACAGAGTATAAACCTTCTATTTCCTGCCAATATAACATCCATCCCAGAAGTAAAATCATCAAGCACCTGTCAAACAGCATGTGTAAAGTAGATCGAATAAGAAGCCATTTCAACACACACTGTATATATCATCCTTACAACCGAGAAAAAAATGCTGGCAGACTTGGCCGAAGTTATTGTGTGTTTGGTAAAGGTTTTGGTGCATGAACATTCCAAAGACATTTAGTTATCTACACAACCAGTTCAGTTGTATCAACAACATCAGCTGCATTCAAATTCTCTCCTTTTCCTGTTTCTAAGTGTTTTAAAAACATTTTACATTGAATTGACTTTCTGTGAACAAATCAGTGAATAGGCAGCTGTTGTGGGGCCACACACAAGGCAAAGTCCTTCATCAGCTGTGTCTGGTTCTAGTGTATAGATCAGTACTGTCAACACTGTATAGTCAACTTACCACCCACAACTGGTTTGGGATACATGGTGGACAGGAGTATTTGATGACAATGACGAGATATTTTGTTATTAAATAGTCTACTTGGCTTTGGGAGGTTGGTGTGTGTGGGGTGGGGGATGATAGGTGTGATATGTTCATTATTAACTAAACAGGTTATCTGGGAAATACATTTATCAACAGTAAAGTTATTTGACCCCTGTTTGACCTTAAATAAGGGTCAAGGTCATTCATTTGAACAAAATCAGTAGCCATTCCCCACAGAAAGTTATAGGCTATTATACATAGCTTCCTGGTAAAATAAAAATAAACAGCTTAATACATCTGACCCCTATGACCTTGAATGTGGATAAAAAGAAAATCAAAGATGCATATATAATGTAATGAAATATGCAAAGATACCACTTCTCTTTGAACTTGAGCTGAGCATTCAGGGTTCCCAGTTGTTAGCTTATCCTCAGCATAGCAATTATACAAGCATTCCCTAGTTTTAGGCTGAAGGTGAATTCAATAAAATTTTGGTGAGTTATTGTTTGGAATGTACCAGCCAATTACTTGTGCATTAGTTGAATATCAGAGATTCTGGGTGATCTTCAAACTTCAAACTTAGTCTGATTATGCACCATTTTGTGTGTATACTCAGAGTTAACCTGATTTCTACAACATTTTACAGTTATTGCCCAGAATGCGACTTCGACAGATGGATTAAGGCATTGACAGAAAACAAAAACAGTAATCTGATTTCATCATTACGGATGGCTTCCCATGTTAAGTAAGGAAGCAGCTGATAATGATCTACATGGGAGGAGTAAAGAACAGCGTGATGTTTCTATGTAGTACAACCACAGGTAAAGAACAAACACAAGCAGATTTACAGCCTCCCTTGATTTATTGTGTAACAGTAAAATAAAAACGAACACTTTACAGCTTGATGGACTGCAAAAGTTTCCCATAATTTTTCTACATCAAATCTCTGCTTAATCACAGAATCTGTTCACGCAATACCCAGCGACAGATAATTTGATATGTTTTAAAACAAATGTGACCAAAATATACAACAAAATTTCCATAAAGTGGGAGTGAACTGAATCAACTTAGGTAGAATGATGGCTGATTAAATGTACTCCTAATGAAGGAACAAAACTCGCTGTACATGCTGTTCTGTCATTGTATGTTAATTATAGTTGTACAGTTTTCCATCTAACAAGAGGCCCAATGGGCCTGAAGATGCTCACCTGATTAACTTGACTTTCCTTCAAACGTTATAGTACGGACCATGCCAGCAAGCTACCAACAAATTGTCAGTGTCCTCAGCCTTTGTATTGTTCTTCAGGAGTCATTTGATTACTTTGACATATCAGACTCTTACATGTGTATACCTTTAATATATGAAAGCGTTCATTTTTTTCGCAAAATTTGAATCACTCCATGCCAGCAAGATACCGGCCAAATATCATGACTCTATGTCTTTGTGCTATCTAGAGGAAGTCCTTTAAGTTTAGAAACAATTTTGACCTCTGTGACCTTGCATATTGGTTAAGATCATTTCTTTTTGCAAATTTGCAGCACTTCACACAAGAAAGTTACTGGCAAATTATCATGAAAATTGTTTTTCCATTCTTCAGAAGAACTTGTTATGAGTTTAAACAAATTTAACCCCTATGACCTTCAGTATAAGTCAAGTTTACTTTTTTTCTCAAGTCTTGTGGCACTTACAAGTGTTATGAATCTAGAGTTTTTTGTTACTCAAAAGAAGTTGTTGGGGGTGGTGAATCATATGACCCTGTGCCCTTGAATAAAGATCAAGTATATACATCTTTAACATTACATTCAAGCAAGTTGCTGGTTCATTGTGTTGACTCTAAAACTTTCTATTCTTCAGAAAAGTTGTTTTAAGTTATTTGACAAATTTGACTGATGTGACCTTAAATATAAGTCAAGGTCATATGCAACAGGTGCTACATAGCAAATACTGAAACAATCCAACAGCGGGTTTGGTAGGAAAAGAATTTTTAGATGCCAAAACATTTACCCCTTTTTAGCACCTGAAAAAGGCCAGCCCCTTATCCTTTGCAAACCTGATTCCACATCACCTAGGAAGTTTTCCCTCCAAGTCTAGGAAGCATTGAACTACACAGAAGACCTCTGACAGGACACAATACCTATTGTATTAGCACGGCTTTCTAACGCCAGTCACAGTAATCTCATTTTCAGAGAAAGTTGATCCACCTTTCCGTAAATCTGACAAATTACACTCACATCTTGCCCTATCAGATCTGTAAACAAATTTCATTGACCTTCCTTGAAGTCAAATTATTGCATCTTCCTGTGCATGTTGGAAGTCATTACGCTGTATTCTCATTGTCAATCACTGTAACAACCAGGCCATTTTCCTGTAGGCCTTGATAGTCCAATCATTTTGGCATATGAAGAAATGTTCAGGATATCCTGCTGTTTATCTTTCCAATCTTTACCATACAGGATGGAAAACACTCCATCATTATACTGAGATGTAAAAACACTGCAGAATGATGACAACACTTTCTGTAACCACACAGATCATCTTATTCTACAAATAATGACTAGCTAGGATTTCTATTTCACCAAAACAGTAGTCGTTTGGCTGAAGATGACTTTCCATCAACAGTTTAATTCATATGACTGTAGAACCCTCAGTGAGTACAATCAAAAGGTTTCTATTCCGTTTTTGCATATTGCAGAGTTATCTTCTCTTGTGAGCAGGTATTGATTGTTGCGTCATTTGTGTGTGAGAGTAACGTCATCAGTTTTTGAGAAAACGACGTAGTTTTCTCACACAAACCAACGACGTAACGATCAATACCTGCTACCTGCTCACAAGAGAAGATAACTCTACAATATGCAAAGACGGAATTAGAACACGACAAGATACACAAAATCATCTTACCAGAATTCAAACTCTATGTATAGTTTATAGGGATCAACCTATAAAGGCGTCACTCTGTAGATCTTACTATACATATACATGAACGATTCATACAAAGATTATAAGTGCATTTACAACCTCCTGTAAAGGGTCAGAAATGAATTACAGGTTGGAACATTAAATAATAAAATTTTCACTCGGATGTTTGGAATGTCAAACATAACAGTAATGAAATCTATGCGGAAACTACTTGGCAGGGTCCATTGTAATAACTCTACACTTGACCATTTGGTGGCAAAGACAATATTTACGATTGGTTTACAGCCTGTTTACTTGTACAATGGAACACTTACAGCCTCACTATCACATCACTGTTCATATCCTGTCGTTTTATACCCAACGTCAACAAATCAGGCTCATTTCTACGTGGGAACAGCAAGGTCCTGTGTTTGTTTGTTCCGAGTAAATACTTTTTCTATTTCACAACTGCAGAAATGTCAAACATTTCAACAATATTCCTTGAAATGACATGGAATATGATATTTAACACTCCATAAAAAGCAACAATTGTTTGGTGGATAAATAACAGTCACATTGAAATAGATATGATTTTTAAGTGTCACTGAAGAATTAATCATGATATCAATAATCAATGTTCTTAATTCTGCCTAGCAACCACTGTTGACTTACATGACATGTTACAGTACAAACAATGAAATGTACACAACGGTAATTCAATTAGGTTGCGCTTTTAATATCCGCAGGGTGAATTATACTGGTTGACAGCTTGGATTGAGTTAAGGCTATATGCCACCTTCAATACCTGTGATTTGTGTTAGAGTTATCTCCCTTATCAGATTTACCTCAGTTATGTGAAAGCACACAACATTATTGATTATATTTTGTATGTTTCAGTGTAAATTACCCAACTCCTAATTATTTTTAATAAAAGACATTTTAGAGGTTTCCTTGGGTTGGGAACTATTTTTAAGAGAATATGTGTGTCAAAATCAATGTAACATAATTATGATCAGCAAAGTGGTAAAGAGGCAAACCAATAAAAGTGCATGGACAAAGAGATTCATATGTATTCAGATTTTCTTTTCCAAATTTCTGAAACAACATCATATTTGATAAGTAATATTTCTCTAACACTATTTGTCTATCGGGAACCAAAGGCCTGTAATAAGCCCACCATATATTTGCTTTTGATGAAGTACATTATGTAGAACTGCCAACAAATGCTGCTTCATGGTCCATTAATAAGCCCACCCCTGTTTTAAGTCATATTTTATGTTTTGATGCTGTTAGCTTATTGCAGTAAAACGTTAGTTAAGGTTGCATGTAGCCAAGTAAGTGTTCACTCTGCTACATAACAATCCTGTTCACTGATTGGCCATTAGTCTATAATACAATGATGAAGTTATTCCTACATTAATATAACATCTCGGTCATTGTTCTACTGATCGAGCTTCATAGCATGAACAAGTAGTTTAAAAAGACAGACTTTTCTGAGACCAGTTTGAGTAGCAAAGGGAGATAACTTGAGAGACTGTTGTGGACCAGCAGCAGTCAGTGGGGAACTTGATTGTTTATATGACCTCATGTTTCTTGTACATTTTTTATACATGGAAACTTTATCACTTTAATGAAGCCAACAAATCAACAACTGGAACATAAAACGTAAATAAATTTTATACTAACAATGTAGTATGTACTGTTAGCACTGGAACTTATCAATTATTCCCTCCTGTGTACCCATCCACAGCATCACAGTCTAGCATCCTTACTGGAGCTACGGTCAGTGTTACAGTGTACCCATCCACAGCATCACAGTCTAGCATCCTTACTGGAGCTACGGTCAGTGTTACGGGTAATACAGCACCAAGGTTCACACCATGGGACCATAAAGATTAAGAAAACTTCTAGGTATTCTAACAAAGCACCAACAGCTATTTTACTGCCATATATGGCAACAAAACTTGATCTTTTGAATATCAGAGATGTTTGTGGAGATCTCATGATGTTAACTCATGTTACTGAAATAACCAAACATTAATAAATGTTTAAGATAGGCAGATACTAGGACATTTCTGAGTGTAATGGAGGCAAAAATAATGTTATACATAGCGACTAGATATTTAAGTCAATATCAGGTCATGCTAAGCTTAAGGATATTTCGAGTCAATATCTGGTCATGCCCAGATATAGGAAAATTAGAGTCAATTTCTGGTTATGCCCAGATAAAGGACATTTCGAGTCAATATCTGGTCATGTCCAGATATAGGACATTTCGAGTCAATATCTGGTCATGCCCAGATAAAGGACATTTCGAGTCAATATCTGGTCATGCCCAGATATAGGAAAATTAGAGTCAATTTCTGGTTATGCCCAGATATAGGACATTTAGAGTCAATATCTGGTCATGTCCAGATATAGGACATTTAGAGACACTATCTTCTTATGCCCAGATATAGGACATTTAGAGTCAATATTTGGTCATGTCCAGATATAGGACATTTTGAGTCAATATCTGGTCATGCCCAGATATAGGACAATTAGAGTCAATATCTGGTCATGCCCAGATATAGGACAATTACAGTCAATATCTGGTCATGCCCAGATATAGGACAATTAGAGTCAATTTCTGGTCATGCCCAGATAAAGGACATTTTGAGTCAATATCTGGTCATGCCCAGATATAGGACAATTAGAGTCAATATCTGGTCATGCCCAGATAAAGGACATTTTGAGTCAATATCTGGTCATGCCCAGATATAGGACAATTAGAGTCAATTTCTGGTCATGTCCAGATATAGGGCATTTTGAGTCAATATCTGGTCATGTCCAGATATAGGACGTTCAGAGGTTGACAGGTGTGGTCTTTAGATATTATGGTCTGACAAAGACCATAGGTTAAGGCTTAAGGCCATAATACTTGAAGCAGTTAGTCCTTTAGTTTTTGATATATTGAAATTTGTATTTATTGACATCAAGTATCTAGATCATTTACTACAGGTCAGAAGTGCCAGGATGTTGAAACTATCAGTGGTAGATATGAACAAGGGTGCTTAGCCAATCAATGGCTGACAGGATTACCGAAGTCTGGGCAACCCACTTATACACACGATTTACAACATAATTCCAGATAAAAATGTCAGCTTTGATCTTTATCACAAACAGATTTCAAACCGACCAAAAGAAAAAACCCAGCAATAACCAGAAAATTCCTGGTCTTTTAGTTATGCAACAAGTGGTAATAAATTGAGTAACAGTTCCTCTGTGATAGGGATAAGGGGGTGAGGAAGAGCATCTTACTACGATATCTGGTAATGGACACTCGTAAATAGCAGGACTAAGTCCTTATCTATCAAGCCTCCTACAGCCAGACTCAATTTGCTGGCTTGAAAGAATATATATATTGACATGTCTAAAGCTCTTATTCAATTTAAAACTCAAGACATGTAAAGAAATGGTCGTAAACAACAACTTAATAAGTTGCAAATGTGCTCAGCAAGATTGAGTTATGTGGTTTACGGGCGACGAAAATCAATTTAAAATTATCAAAAACATTAAATGTGACCAACCATTTAATCTGCAGTTATTTAACACAAAAAATTGAACTTTAATCCCAGGGAAAGATGGAATAGCAGAAAAAATAGAACTAGCAATGAATCATTCAGGAAACCTTCAGTGTCGCCATTTAAAAGTCAGAAAAACTGTACGCATCATTGTTATTCTCCATAAACAACGTAGCAGTACCGTTATCGGAGTGGAGACGTCTACACCAGCTTCATTGTTTCCCTGTAGATCCTCAGCCCTTGCCAACCCCCATCAATGTTACCTACTTACTTTATTAATGACAATATTTGTGAGTATTGAGTTCACAAAAATATATATCATCAGCTTATTTGTTAGGTTTAAATTGAAGGAGTTTGTCGATATTTCAACTTGCTTTATCACATATTCCAACAAAAGACACATCATTGACACATTTTACTGTATGATATTTTCTGGACCTATACATTGATGTCCGCCCTCACTTTGGCTATTTTATAACCTATAAATTGATATCCGCCCTCACTTAAACAAGGACAGATGCTACAGCTGACTATGCATGAAGTGTGTATTTAGCCGAGCTGTTTCCCCAGTGGTCATTCTGTCACCACCACAGGGATGACCACTCTCTGGACAACACCTACTGGACAGCTGACCTTGATTGGTATTGGTTGAGACCTTAATTACAGTCACAAGTAGTTACATTCTATGTCATCCGCTGTAAGATGATACTACAATGGACAATTGTTTACCACTAGACCTGTTAATTCAATACCACTGCCTCCCTTTGATGGTCCCATCACATAGCCTATAAATTGTCAGGATCAATTTATCCAGACTCAACAGGAAATCAAACAGACACATGCAGGTCAACGAAAATGTAATTGTCACCGGAATTGTAATGGATACTTACGTTAGAGTTGTGGTCAGTGTGATATGGTAATGATTAGGTTCTGTATCTAGTATTGTATTAGCATGAATCACTTGTGCGTATGTTTCGTCATGGTATTAATTTTATATATCAAATCATGGATACAGATATTGCTGGTGTGCAGACAAACAAGAGACAAATTTAAACAACATTTAGTCACGTTACTTCTGTTTGTTGATTATGCTGAATCTGTAAATACACAACAAAGGGACATAATTCAGTACAGTACTATAGGATTTAACCATATTTATCCGGTAATTAGCCCATGCCTGGTAATAAGCCCACCCATATATATTGCAGTTGAAAATGGAAAAGCCGACAAATGTTATTCCATTGTACAGTAATAAGCCCGCCCCCTACTTTGAGTCAGATATTAACTTGATCACCCCTGAAGACACATTTGAACTCTTCCAATTCAAAGGTTGGAATAGTTCATTATGAAATTTCAGGGGTGAATGAGTTAAGTGTTAGCTCTGAGGACTAACTGATACATATGGTCGAAAACATCTAAGCAACATAGACATTTCAGTTTCATACACTATACTTTGCCACTTTGAAATTGACGTTTTTGAATGACTATACTCGTATTGTGAATGTTTATTTTATTACTAAGATAACCCTGGGAAATCTATAAGGTACTTCTACTGGTACTTCATTAATATTCAGATAAAAAAAATATATTATAAATATGTTCCCGCATGGAAATCTTGGGTAAAAATTGATAGCAAATTAGTCTTATCTTGCGACACACTCTGTGGTAATTGAACATTGTGTCTGTAATATTGCGATACGAATGAGGATATATTTGTACTCATGAACCTCATAGATGGTGATGAGTTAGGTGTTTAAAAGTCTAGACCTCGAGGATGTGTTCAGAGTAAGCCAACGGAGCTATTACGATTTTACTTGTGTAAAATGTGTGCTGATACCGTCTACTGATAGACTCACGTCTGAACAAGATAGGGAATCATTTCTATCTCAACAAAGTCACTTCCTTCCACAACACAAAATAATCTGTATACATTTTCAATTGTAATGAACTTTTCTTAAAAAAAAAAGCAAAAAAAGATATATGAGTTCTTATTTTTAAACTCTGGCAACCAATGTATCAAATGATTATGTTATCCACATCAATTTGATAAAGGGAAGTAATAACAGGAATATATTTTAATTTTCTTACAAAAAAATAAATTTTCAATTTGCTTCCCATTAGGCAGCAATATTACATTTTTCATAAAAAATGAAAGCAGGAAATATGTTTAATGTATAGCTCTTGTACGACGGAAATCTACCTAAACATGTACGCATTGTGAGGGAGCAATTCTACTCTTCAAACATGCAAGATATCAAAAATATATGCAGCATTATATTGATCCCGTCAAACAGTAAAAGGAAGAGGGAGTGTCCTGGAAAACAGGGAGGTGTGAGAGGTCAAGGTCAAGGAATCAGAAGGAGGGGCAGGGGCAGGAGAGACGTCAAAAAGGGGAGAAAGAGGAAATGAAGGAGTGACCAGGGAAGTTTTATAGCTCCCTATCAATCCCGGGTAAGATGGGTGATTTGATGAATCACCTTCCATTATAAGTATCTGATCTGACGGAAACTGCTGCATAAAGAAAACATGCCAATTGTATATGATGGATCACATATGATGTCCTCCAGCTGATGCTAATTTACCAATACCATTAAATATACAGTTGATATGCTATTCAGCCTGACCATTGGGCCTAATAGTGGGCAACCTTACTGCCTATTTGGTGGTAATATGATGCTTTAGGAAACAAAGCCTGAAGGATTGATGATACCTTTGGGAACAGAGTCCTATAAAGTAATCCCCCAACCACAGCCAGCTGACTGGAACACCGGCTATGGGGGTCATCTGTCAGAATAATATCGGAGCCTGTCAGTTAAGAAAATTATTTAGATTTTTTGTCATGATCATAATTATACCAGACCCTTAATATCATATCCGATTATTTTTTCTTCAATTTTTGACAAAATAAAAGCTCTGTGTGATTTTGATTAAATGATTTACAAAACTATTACTGCAGGTTTCAGGGACATGGAAATTGGCCTGTGTCATCCCATGCATGACTTCTGAGGTGATTGTTTGGGTGGACCCCTGCAGAATCTCCAATGGTTTTTGTATGAGGTGACGATTTGGGCACCCCTGCCTTTAATCTTTCATTTTATTTGTCACAGAAGACACATTTGTGTCTGGGTGGGTCGTCATCCTTCTATAGGTTAACTGTTAACTTAAGGTTGTCACGTTTTTGTTGACCTGTTCTCTGCAGTATTTTCAGTAAAGCGTTTTCTGTGAAAAATTAACCACACAAATATTTACTGAAACACTTGCATTTTCACATAAGAAATTATAACTATACATTAATTATATCCTCCGGGTCTTTGAAGTACACTAATATCAAAACCCAGTAATCATACAAATCATGTATATATATCTACTGGTTCATTAACAGCTACTGCAAAAATGGATATCATGCTGTTTATTTTTTTTTTTATACGTTAAGTTAATTAATATAAAAATATCCACATTTAAATACATTATATGAATTAAAGATTCTAAGAATTTAAAGATTTCAGAATTTGGCCACTGCAAAAATGTCCACACAGCAATCAGTTTAAAGAATTAAAACACCAACAGTACACCCACCAGAAGTTCCACTAAACACCAACAGTACACCCACCAGAAGTTCCACTAAACACCAACAGTACACCCACCAGAAGTTCCACTAATCACTGTTTACCCGAGTATTCCTAGTCATTTTTTACAACACAACTAAATTGTTTTCCAGAAAAGCAGTTAATAAAGGTCAATCACTTGTATTTCAACGTTAACAGATAATTTATTTTTTACAGCTTTTTCCTTCAAAGTTTGTTATTTTTTTCTGTGTAAAAATTGGTTAGAAATTAGAACCATTATCGTAACAACACACACAGCAGGGATACCTTAACCTTCTGGCTGGATTTTAATTGTTAACATTTGGGTATAATAATCTGTCCCTTCAAACGTCAATGTCTTCAACAAACCAGACACATCTGTTAGACTCAGAATCAAACTGATGCAAAGTTTCAGGAGGAGAATAATGTTGTGAATTTGTCATTCTGTACCAGCTAGGTTATGACATGCTATCCCAGGTTGTATTTATCAGAACTGAATGTGAAATGTCTACGTATAGAAGAACACGTCCACGTTGTCTGTATAGTTTGGGGGTCTCTAGGGCTTTGGGGAACTCCTAAAGTCAGTAAATTTAAAACAATATTTTTGCACTTTTTTCTCACTTGTCTCCAACACTTTCTGTAAATTATATATTGTCAGCAAAAACTGTATCATTTCTTAATGACCTGAAGTAAAACAGATTACAGTATTTGTGTAACTGGGTAGACTAGAATTTCCTGTTTTTTTTAATCATCAGTGAATTGTTCTTGTAGAACATGCACTCAATGGCCTGAACAATTTTACAGCCCGGTTAAGTTGTGAGAGTTTTACTATTCACACCGAGACAAGAATTGCCCTCCTTGTAAATCTGTAGATAATTATCCACGACAGCAGATCAAGATTTATGTAGCTGCAAGTCAACATGATACACATACTGCACTTTCTAATGCAATATTCCGCCATTCATATTTACTTAATTGAATTTGTGGCAATGTATGAGCGGTGCACCCACTATACTGGTGAAGACTATCTAATATATCTGGTCAGTGAGCCCCACCAAACCCTGCTGCTATTTAAATGGCATCACGCAAGCTGAAACCTAGCAAGAGGAAACCTAACCAAATAGAACAGGTTTTATATATGCTGCATAGTTTTACAGTACAGAGACCAGAACGTATTTGACGGCCCTTAATTAGCACCACTAAATACAATCATTATCATATTAATTACATAATTCCATGTAATCATTTCCATTGGTGATTCATTTTACGCTGATAGTCTTTTTACCTCATTTTCCCCCCTAATTCAACAGTGGCGAATAACAGCAACTTAAAACTGCATTTTTTGCAGCATCTGTTCACGTAAAGGATTTACGAAATAGTCCTAACCAACAAGTCAGATAAACAAATATCGTGTCTAACAAAGGGTTTCGAGAGGCTGATGTTCCTATTGTTTCTTGTCATGCTAAACATTCTCTTGAATAGGCAAAAGATATCAAATTTGTATAGAGGCAACCAAAGATTGTTAATTACAAAGTATTTGACAATTCTGAACAGTGTACACATAATACTGATCTAGGTCAGTTTTTAAAATCTTTTTCTGCTTCATAAATTATTGAAATCTGTAGCAGTAGCTGTGCCGCTGATAACACTAACTTAGTGACGCTGATAACACTATAACTTAGTGACCTGATGAAGTCAACAGCACCAAGCAACACTGCTGCTGTGAACATCACTAAAGTAGTAGATTTAGTGAAATAAACTCAAATGGACAGTTAAAAAATATAAATTTTGTTATTAGGTGTTTAACTGGCTAGATATGGCTAGATGTATGTTATTAGGTGTTTAACTGGCTAGATATGGCTAGATGTATGGGTAACATAAACATTATTGTATTAAAAAATCTTGGATCTTGTGTTTGATGTTCGATTTTGACAATGTGGAATTGTTCAGTGATTATAAAAAGTTAATGGGTATTTCTCAAAAGCACCTCATTACATAATAATGTCAAATATTTGTCAGTTTTGAAAATCCTGTTACATTCTACTTCATTTCACTACAAGTACACAACCAAAAGTCATGGTTCTTTGGGGACACTTTCCAAACACAACCGAAACTCATTAACATTCAAATAACTGTAGAAATGAAATTCTTTTGGTATCAGAGGTTACATCTGTAATATTTGTAAAATACAAGAACCCATCAGTAATATTCCTTGGTAATTTTTTGATACATTAGAAAATAACAACCGTCATTCTGACAACAACGGGGTGTCCCTGGTGACATGTTCTCTGGTAACTGTCTCCAACAGTGGAACCTGTCATCATAGACCAACTCTGATCATTTTAGAAAAACGCTGATGACATTTTCTTATTAAAAATACACTATCATCTGGGATTAACTGTGGAAATATGAAAAGAAAGGAACATTTGATTTACAGTGCTAAAGGATTGTAATCATTATGTTACCTCAGTGCAACTTGTATCTCATTTTTAAAACAGTTCCAGATAGAATGAAATTATGTCATTTAGAGGTTGACAGGTGTAAAAAAGAAAAGTTATTATCAAGGGGGATAACTCTAGCATAAATCACAGGCATCATATGTAAAGTTTGTTTTGTTTGTCTTATGTCCTGTTAGCAACTATGATTATTTAAGGACGTGCCAGGTTTTGGTGGTGGAGGAGAGATGGATTATCCGCAGAAAAACCACCGACCGGTGGCCAGTACCTGGTGACTGCCCAGCATTAAGACCCCAAACCTGTGACCTAGTGGTGGAATGCTAGGGATCGTAGACGGTCAGGTGCCTTAACACTCAGCCATCCTGGCGTACACCTCAAGTTTCATGCAAAACTGCTTCAAATTACTTACATTTCACAACACAACCCCAAAATCATTTATATTTTGCAAGAGTTTGTATCATTTATATTTTGCAAGAGTTTGTATGAATTTGTAAAGAAATTGTACTGCAAATTCTATCATTTTGTGAATATTTGGTCAGATTACCTAAAAATCTTCTTGTTCATGTTGCTCATCCAGGTCCTCTGGAATGAGTCATTTCATCCTGAAAATAAATCTTCATGAAAATGAAGTGATGTGCAGTATGGAAGCATTTAGTTTTCACCCTGACCTTATAGACAGAATTGATCGCTGTGGGATTAACTGCACAGGAAACAGCATTCTCAAGTATTCAAAGACATCCTCTTGACAGAAATATTTAAAACGACCCCAGATTACTTTTTATCCATCTTCTATCAGACATAATGGAAGGATGCAGATGGAAGGATGCAGACAATACAGAAAGATTCTATTTATCAAGATTACAGATCGAGTAAATAACAATACCAAACCATTCACCAGCCATCCTTATGTGCCACCTGAAGACACTAGACAGTCAAGGTAAATCAAAGTATAGCGGAATCGTTCAATGTACATCAGACACTGCCAGATAATGTAAGACATGGATCTGTATTGATGTTCCCAAGAAACCCTACAATATTTAGTCAGATTTGTTATATCTAAGGCCTGCTCATGATCAGTAAACTATCTGCTCTGAGGAGACTTAGTGGGATGTAAAACCACTGTTCTCATCATACATACTCATTCACTTCACATCAGACTCCAAAGCTGTGACCTTGAGGGGGAGATTGTTGACCTTGAGACAATCCCGTAAGTACCTGGAGGTGGGCCCATTAACACCAGAGATGGTACAGTAGGTAGCCGAGATAGACTCCCTACATTATGCATGCCACACAACAAGTGTTATAAAGTAGGGGTGGTATATCTCTATGTCTTATGTGTGTACAGGTAAGAGATAATAGCTTCAGCAGGTAGTGTGTCCACTCGGTACTGGTGGGAGGTCATAGGTCACAGGTCACTTAGTACTGGATAATTACCTTACATCTGTATAGAGATTTCTTAACACTTGGCTTTTTACTGTTGCTTGGTTTCTATCAGTGTTTAGCTTCAGCATGGTACACCACTAATATTGTTTCTGTCTTTTTTCTCCAGTTACACCTTTATAATAGTGCATCACTACTATAGTTTAACCTTTTTCATCAGCCATACCTTTAAAATGGTCACCATCACCAGTATATTCATCAATTATATGTAATGGCTGGTATACCCACTATAGTTAGTGTTGCCATGTTAACTCACTGTTATATTTGTGTATGATGGACCACCTGTATGTAGGGACCACCTGTATGTAGGGACCACCTGTATGTAGGGACCACCTGTATGTAGGGACTACCTGTATGTAGGGACTACCTGTGTTTAGGGACCACCTGTATGTAGGGGCCACCTGTATGTAGGGACTACCTGTATGTAGGGACCACCTGTATGTAGGGACCACCTGTATGTAGGGACCACCTGTATGTAGGGACCACCTGTATGTAGGGACCACCTGTATG
>JAUMHH010156723.1:0-18290 GCA_032359455.1 Chlamys rubida | reverse complement strand
GTATCTTGAATTGGTTTTCATTCGCCGAGAGTAAATAATTAAAAAAACATGTTCTAGTTATAATCAGCTGTATAGACTCTATATACATCCTTATAATGTGATGGTAGAGAAAATAGGATAGAACCTTCATGAAAATTCCTACGTGCAAGTGCAGAAAATTGTGGCGAAATTAATTCTAAATTTATTATAAGTTTTTGGTTTAGGCAACACCCTCAATAAATTTCTGTATCCGCCCCTGTAGTTAGATGCTACTTTCATTATATTCTTTCAGCATTTTTCAATGATCAATTATAATCTATAACATCAACGATCAATGTCATACCGTATATTAGAGCACAGCATATTACTTCGATGTACAGTGTGATCTAGAAATGAAATACAATTTTCATATACGTCGTTACTAATGTAATAAAAGAAAATGCAATGATATATTGAAAACTATGTACTAGCCTTTTCACTGAATATACGCTTATGGATTTGTTTTCGATAGGAACATTTTCGATAAATTATGAAACATTTTGAAAGGATCTCTCTGAAATATCAGATGAAAGGAATCAGTCACACCTGGGTGTTTTTCGACTCGTCAATAACAGTTGGCTTCGATAGTGAAAATAAAACCCCTCATAGTGGATAGGTCCTAATCACTGGACCGTATCACAA
Organism: Chlamys rubida; assembly: GCA_032359455.1. Taxonomy (NCBI): domain Eukaryota; kingdom Metazoa; phylum Mollusca; class Bivalvia; order Pectinida; family Pectinidae; genus Chlamys; species Chlamys rubida. The sequence continues at coordinate 17,630 of JAUMHH010156723.1, read as the reverse complement.
CATAGATGCATCGCTGCCTTAAACGTGTGTGTCGTCTAATGACGAATGTTGTTCCACTCCAGCATCATTTCGTGTAAGTTACCGAGCTGCGGCGTCAAACTGGTTCTCCCATATAACCCCAAACATGCTCTATGGGTTGTTCACGTTAAAATGGTCTAAAGCACCTATTGAACACGTCTCAATATTTCATTTCGATAAACAATCTAAGGTTTCATTATTTGTTTAGCTGATTGACTTGTAATGATATAATGTTGTGTGAATTTTGTATGTTTCTATATATAAAGGCTCGATAACTTTCTAAATGTTCCTTGAATGAGTCCAAGTGTCTTGGTTAACTTTTTAATTTCGAGTTTTGCGTCATTTTTCAATAACGGATCAAACATTTTAAAAAGACTTTGGGATTTCATTGAAAATTTAGATTTCTGGAAATCAGCTGGCAGCAGCATGAATTCACCACAAAAACACATACCACATACCTTTTCACGTCCGAACCCCGGCCGCCATGGTGAAAGGCGAATTGGTTAGGTACCGCATCAATCCACCACCCATGCAGGTTGATGAAAAACTGTGGACACAACCTCATTAGGAAATATTCTATATTTTGTGATATATGAAGATTGTTTATATTATGCTCATTTGTGTCTATTGTTAGGTTGTTACTACCCCAGTTCTCGCTAAGAAGACATGGCATTACTTGGAGTTTACCAAGTCTAACGTGGCGGGTGACGTCGATAAAGAGGAAGATGCTTACACTTCTGGAACACCTACTCATATTCTCCTTTTTAAAAGGTTTTCCGTGTATCTTTGCTTTGTTTATACTATGCCATAGCATTATCATTAAGTATTAGCTTTTTATTACTTTTGCCCTAGTTTCATCGATTTTGAGTTCTAATCAGGCTTTGCTCACACATTGATATTATTATGTTTTTTTCTTTACTCCTGCCACAGATAACAGTTCTCCGGGCCCTATCAACTATACTTTAAAACATATAAGACATATAGACATTTTGAAATATTTTGCATACTACTAGACATCCAGATACAAACCTTTGTTATGTATTGGGTGACGGTTTGTTGTACGCTACAATACGGCCACGGTGGCCTTCGGTAACATTGTACCTGTTTTCCGTCACACAATGTCAAACTTTTAGATTTGAACGCATTTAACTTGGTACAACGACACAGCTTAGGATACTGATATGTCGTATGGTAGGGTTCCTAGGACTTTCTTTATGAATCAAACTTTATTTTACAACACTTGTGAAACAAGTTCTATCAACTTATATAAGTCGCTCTTGTGGGCCCAGATGTTAGAGGGCAGGGGTCTAGTGTGGGACGAAACCGGACAACCCAGAGAAAACCAACATGGTCGGGCAGGTGACAACGTATCTTTTCACGTCCCGTCGGGGAATCGAACCCTATATACATACAATACATAAAAAATTAAATATGCATGCAATTAGTGGAATTGCAATATGCCTACAATTAGTGGCGTTTCAATATACGTAAACACCAGGTTCACCGGGTTGTTATAGTGAAAGTTACACAAATTATCGCTGAGTTTTCATCCCGATAATGAAAGTGTACACTAAGTGCAATGATAGAAAGGGTCTAAAAAAAGGCGTGCTACAGATAAAGCTTATAAATTATAAATTAGGACTCCCGGATGTTTACTTGCCTTGACGTCTTCAACTACAAAAAAATCAACTGATTATTATTAATGAATATCCTGTCTGAAACAGGCTAATCATATTTCGAAATTGACAGCACGACAGCACCTGGTTCCACCAGTGACGCATGCGTATTGTAATGTTTTATTTCGACATACGCACCAGTACAAGTACGAACGATCAACTGACGGTTTGCTGTCTTCGTTGATATGTATATATTAATGTTGTTTGTGACAATGATCCTGGTGCCTCTACAATACAGTCACGGTAAGACAATTCTAACATTTAGTATTATATCTAAACAAATATTTTGTTTGATAGTTGCATCCCAAAGCTCACATTAATGGATAAGTTTAATTTTTCTTTCAAAAGGATTACCATGTGTGAGTCTTTGGTTCCAGCTATGTTATCTAGAACGCCTTTCCTATATAATGTAAATATATTGCATAGTTTCTTTCTCATATCTTCATCCTGTTCAACATGAATATAATATGTGAGTCTTTGTTTCAAGAAATATAAACTAGAAGGTCTTTCCGATAGAATTTAAAGATCTTGCATAGTTTCTTTCTGATATCACCATCCTGTTCAGTGTAAATATAAAATGTGAGTCTTTGTTTCAGGAAATATAAACTATAACGCCTTTTCAACATACTGTTAAGATATAGTATATTTTTATATCACCATGATTATAATCTATGGTGAGATAAACTAAAATGAGTTTTCTATAATGTTAAGATAAAGTATATTTTTATATCGCCATCCTGTTCAACAGGATTGTAATGTATGGTGAAATAAACTGGAATGAGTTTTCTATAATGTTAAGATAAAGAATATTTCTTATATCACCACCCTGTTCAACAGGATTATAATCTATGGTGAGATAAACTGGAATGAGTTTTCTATAATGTTAAGATAAAGAATATGTCTTATACATGTATCACCACCCTGTTCAACAGGATTGTAATGTATGGTGAGATAAACTAGAATGAGTTTTCTATAATGTTAAGATAAAGAATATGTCTTATATCACCACCCTGTTCAACAGGATTGTAATGTCTCATAAGATAAAATAGAGGGAGTTTTCTATATGATTTATACATCAATACGGTCGGTCAAGGTAAGACAATTATAACGTTTAGTATCATACCTTAACGAATATTTTGCTTGATAGGTATTTGCATCTGACTTGATGTAATTGCCATGCTTACATTTAAGAATTCTTTCGAACACGCTACAATGTATGTGTCTTTTGTTCCAGAACGCCATTTATAATTTAAACATCTCGTATAGTTTGTTTTATATAACAATCGTGTTCATCAGGATGGCATGCATGTTGTATGAGTTTTGGTATCAGGAATGTATACTTTCTATATACATTTTAATTTCTTCATATCATAACGAAAGTGTCTTTGTGTCAGTAAATATAAGTTTGAACGCCTTTTTAATTTAATCGGCTCGTATACGTATATATTGTATATATCATCATCCTGCTCGATTGGATTAGAATGTATGTGTCATTGTTTCAGGAAACATAAAATGGCACACCGTTTCTATTTAGTTTCCTTTTCTCGAGTAGTTTTATATCACCCTTCCTGTTTCATAAGATTATGATGTAATTGTCTTTGTATAAGGTTACATTAACTGGAACGTTTTTTTTTAATTTCAATATCTTGTATAGTCTTTTATATCATCATTCTGTTTAACAGGATTGTATGTGTCTTTGTTTCAGTAAATGCAAACTGGAACGCCTTTTGCATAAGATAATAATTTAAATATCTCGTACAATTTGTTTATATCCCAATCCAGTTCAACATACTTACAATGTATGTTTCTTTGTTTCTGGTAAGATACACTTATATGTCTTTTCTATATGATTAAACATCTTGTATATTTTTTTATCACCGTCTCCTTATTTGTAGATTGTCAATTAGATGGAATTCTGCCTACAGTAAAAAATCGAACCACTGATATCTTCTATTAACCTGCCAGCTAATTGATAAGAACAAATGTCCCTAACAAAATCATTCAGCATTGTCTCTGGCTTGGTTGTACAGGGTATTCAAAAACGTGCTCCGTTGATCCTGCTTCAGACCTAGTCGAGAACGCTGCTTTGAATAAACCTGCCTCCCAGATCAGCGACTACAGTCCCTCGAGTGTGGCATCTAAGGCTGTAGACGGTGACAAGAACCCAAATTTCTACGATGGGTCATGTATGCATACCAAGTCGTATGACACTCGATTATATAGATGGTGGATGGTTGATCTGGAAAGAGAATACAAAATTGACAGCGTTAATATCACAAATCGATCTGAATACGAACCAGGTACGACATTGTTTACTTCTACTTTCTAACATGAGCGAATACGAATGAAAGTCTCAACATATTTTCTCTTTAATCTTTTGAGCATTATTATTATGACAAAAGCAATCTTCTTATATAGGCCGAAGGGGATTAGCTTAGCTTCAAATGCCACACAACACGTAAACCTAGCATCCCCTATAACATCAACACCATATCATTGGTGGACATCTGGTTATATCTCTAATTTATTATGAGTCAATTCTGTCAACAGCACTTATAGCAAAATTAAGACTATTGTTTTCGAAAAAGACAGTAATAGACTTCTTTATGATTTACATTTTACATTTGTGTTACAGCCCCTCTAGATAACAGAACCAACTCAAAATGTTGTTATGATTTAATAAAAGCAAGTGTGTAGTATTGTAGTATTATTAACAGTACTTCGTATACTGATATACGACCTCTGACCTCAACATGTAAACACAACAGTCCCCCCCCCTCCCTCCACACACTCTCGGGAAAAACAACCGAGATTTGTTTTGATCAACGGTTTAAATACATATATTTATGTATATATTTAAATTAATTTTAACAACTATGACCTGATCAACAAGAAAATCACACTGTTTAATTACATATGGGTGCCGAAAAAACATCCACAGCACACTTTCCCCGTGCCACGGCAATACAGGCGATGAATGGCTGGTTTTCAATCAGGGCACATCATGTTGATGTCGGGCGACCAAAGTGAGTCTGCTATTAGATCCTATAACCGGTCCTTTTAAAAGGACAGAAAAAAGTCGCTGTCCTCTACATTAGAGTCCGATTCTGGCTCGTCGGCCAGTCCCATCAGCGACAGTGACACTGACACATGCCGAATGCTCGAACAATGATTTAATCCCGTTATCACAGTCGGTCGACACAACTTTCAACATAATTCAGTCAACAGCGTCTTTTAAATCGTCAACTGGTTTCTTAGGAAACTCCACATTTCACGGATGCACTTTCAATTTCCATTCATCCATTTCGTTGACATTTAATCGCATCGTGCCCTGATGAGCCTAGCCAATGCACAACTGTTGGGTATCGGTCAACTAGTTCGCGAACACGGACTGACTTTTTGTAACTGAAATATTTTACATGATATTTTCGTTTCAAATTAGGATTTGCTGTCAATTTTATTAAGATTATCAATGTTTTGTAAACACGCTGCTATGTAAATTAAATGATTAAAAATTCCTCAACTGTGTATTTCGTCACCATTGACAACACATCATCTTTCCCGCGAAAAAGGCTGTTCAATTAATGTTTTCAAGACGGTGTATTGGTTTTTACATGAAATAACTATAATTCCTCAATCTCAAATAATGAAAGTGAATGTAATAGCGCGTATCATGGAATATGTTTGAATGGAACTGTGTTGCATCCCTCATACATGTTAAAAAGATGCATTTCAAACCATAATTGAACCTTTTAGAATAGTTATTATGCTTAATAAAATGCAATTATATAAAATTTGGCGGCTACGTTGAAAAGTATGGTCTACAAAAACAGTAAATGTACATAAAGGAAAAGTCTTCGTAACATCTTAGCAGAGCAATTCAGTGAACAATCAGCAGTGTCTTAGCTAAGTACAGTAATAGTTTATACATGTATTTGGTAACTGAATGCACATACATTGAATGTATTATTTTTCTTTCAGCAAGAAAACTGCGTGACTTTGACATATTTGTGTCACTCAACAGTACATTTGAGGACGATGATCGCATGACCGATGATTCCCTTTGTATCCATGTGTCAGGTGAAATGGGTATCGGTGAAACCAGGACCTTTCCCTGTCAGACGCCAGTTTTCGGACAATTTGTCCAGATCTACATGAAAACGCTCGACTTAAGAAGTATGCACATTTGCGAAGTCACAGTTCAAGGTAAAGTCATTAAATGCATCTGTAATTACATGTGTATGGAGATTGTGGAGATAGCAAAAAGACAAGCTTCAAAGGTGTGGGTTAAGGGGGGTGGGGATGGTTATAGTGCATGCTAGGGGTGAACGTATCGTTCCATATTTATTCCACAACCTGGATCCGACAAGTAAAGAAGATTGTGAATCAGATCTGTTACTCATTGGAAGAGTGAGTAGTGGTGTTACTGTACGTGTATTATCATATATATTACTGGACATGGCCTACATTGTTGGAGTAGGTAGTGGTGATACTGTACGGGTAATATCAGATCTATTTCTCTTCCCTGCCTTATTGGTAGAGTAGGTAGTGGTGATACTGTACGTGTACTATCAGATCTATTTCTCTTCCTTGCCTCATTGGTAGAGTAGGTAGTGGTGATACTGTACGGGTAATATCAGATCTATTTATCTTCCTTGCCTCATTGGTAGAGTAGGTAGTGGTGATACCGGTCTGGCGTCGGGTAACGTCGCATTAGAAGGCGGGGCTATCAAAAACGTAAAGTAAAATAGAGTAAGTTTGACAAAATATGTTTTTAGTGATTGTATTGGTTGTTTGAGGTATATCATGTATGTTCATCTTATGCATAAAGAATAGATCTTTCGATCCATGTGCGACATGTGTGTGAAAGTGACGATTTCTAAAATATCAGTTTGAAGACCCTGGCGCGGGTCGCTTATTTCCCGCATGTTATAGAGGGCCGGGGTTCTGACGTTAATCGACGCCAGGCCGATATACAAAAAAGTCGATAAAACGTCAGAATGATTCGGACTAGTAGAGGTGATACTGTGCGTGTACTATCAGATCTATTGCACTACCTTCCATACATTTGTAGAGTAGGTAGTAGTGTTACTTTTGTTTCATTCAGGGTACCCAGCAGTTTGTATTGACGACACTACAACGCAATCAGTGTCAGAAAGGACACCTACAACTTCGTTATCTGTGCCAGGAGACACGTCGAGCACAGCGCCCCCTATGTGTCCATGTATGTGTAATGTCTTTTCATCAAGCAGTAAAAACTTGACACATGAAGCGCTGGTGGAATTGGTGAAAGAGTTAGCAAAGGAACTGACAGTGAACAAGAAAGAAACCAGTATTTCCAAGAGGAAACTCATCAGTGTTGGTGACGAGAGACAATCTGCCGAAACGATCGGATTTATAGGTGTTCTGGCTCTGTGTGTTCCAGTTCTACTGATTGTCTCGTTCGACTTGATCAACTTATGGTCGTTCAAGAAACAGAACAGTGAAAGAAAAACGCCCGAATAGTATAGATGATCATGATATAATTTTAGGCATGAGTTGGCAGACCAATATCTACCTATGGCGTGTGTACATGTTTTCAACCTCAGTAGAATATTATATTATTTTCTGTATTACAAAATTAAATGTATTCCCTAGTAATTCATCGTTCATAGTTTGATGGTGGCAATATCTTTTGATCTTGTGATTGTGATGTATATCTCTATTTGAATAAATACGAATTCAAACTAGATGTGTCTAATATTTATGAAGCAATACAGATCAGAAGGCTGCAAAGTAAAAGCGCACTTAGAAAACCTACGTTAATGTTAACATCCCCATGAGATTTTGACAATATGCCATATGTTATATTGAAGTTAGTTCCTCATCACTGTCAAAAGTGTCTTGTTGTTGCCATGGCAGCTACGTACTAACGACCAAGGTTGTATGATTGTTCTCCTAATATATATGAGCCGCCGGCTGGGATTTGGGTCCTTAACTACTAACCAATCAAAAGGGAGAAAAACGGGAATTCCGTCCGACGTAATATTTTCATTCTATTTCTGTTTCGCGCGAAAACGGAAATCTCACTTGCTATAAATGAATGCAAAATATTACTTCCATTTTCACCAAAATACATATTTATTACATATGAATTGAAACTAGAAGAATGTTTCTCAATAATTCAAGCAATATTCTGTAGTTTGAACGTCAATAATTTATAAAATACACTTAAAAAGCGAAGCGAAAGGGCTTTCCCTGTGCTGCTGCGCAGACTTCCGGCAGTTTGTTTACATTCGCTACGGAAGATGACAGGCTGCAGCTGGTGGCTGTGTTTTACAACGTAACCAGACATGTCTCTTCCACCCAATTTCAATGTTGTCGGATGTGAAGCAGAATTAGCTGCTGAGATAGATGAAGAATTTAGCCACTTCTTTCCCGTTCCTGCGTCGAGTAATTACCGTGGATCAAGTGCTCCCGGTTCAAGTGGAACAGAGACTGACGTAGTATCTGGTGAGTTTGAGGATCACGATAGCGATATAGGAAGCGATATAGAAGATGATATCCTACCCATCAATGTTATACAGTCACCGATAATTAGTTCTAGGATCAGGGTTTTTATCAGGAACGTTAATCAGGAAAGGGACACAGATAATGAGTCTGACCATGGCGACGGGAGTGATAATGAAGATGACGGTGGCGATGACGATGAACGTCCGACTTTTCGTGCTGCACGACAGCGTTGCAAAAAGGACTGTTTGTCAAATTTTAGAGATATTGACATTATTGATAATAGACTTAATGTACAGGCAATGGAAAGAGACGTTAGAGACATGTTGATTATTGGCCAGCTTCAAGCATGTGGGACCACAAGGGGTAGTACCGAATCGTCTAGTGTTAAACGCCACCGGTATGACTACCAGTTTCAAAACACAAGTATATGTAAGTCATGTTTCCTGTTTACAAACAACATCAACGTGCATTATCTGAAGAATGTGAGGGCACATTTTGTTAAACATGGTGCAGTCCCTCGGGTACATGGGAACACTGGGAAGAAACCCAAGAATGCTGTGAAGTATGAGGACGTTCAACAAGTGGTCCAGTTTATTTCAAGGTATGTACAGTAGGACTAATAATTAAGAAAAATGAATATAATTTTTTAAAGTGAAGTGAGACTAATTACAGCATGTATAAAAATCAAATCATAATAAGAAAGTGTGCAAAATCATTTAAACAAACATACTCCTAATCATAAAACAATATATGAGACCTTATAATAAGCACATTAGTTTTAATTACAATAGTAAATACTGATCAGGTAGATTTCTTAGCTACTCATATAATAAAACAATATGATATTGTTATGTACAAATTAATTTACATATTTGTGCCACTTTTAATGCACATATGAAAATTTTAATTTTGTTCTTATTACATCAGGTATTCAGATGAAGTTGGATTGCCACAACCTGCTGCACCACGTGGAAGAGATGACCTTCCTCCAGTTTACCTTCCTGGCACTGACACTTATATATCTGTCCATCAGAAATACTCCCAAGTGTGTCGGTAAGTCATACATTACAATTATATATTATACTCAAGGCATACGTACTCCAGTCAATGTACTGAATAAGTATAAAAATTTCTTCTTAATTATTCATAATTCATGGATTGCAAGTACTGCCAATTGAAATATTTATCTGTAAAGCAAATTCTTAAATAAAATTATACAAAGGGCAAGGCTAGGCCAAATATAAGCCATGTTCTTTAGAGTAACAGACCCATATTTGAAGCAATATAATTATTTTGAGCTGTTCCTATTATGTACTTCAAAATTTAAAATAAAGTTCCTACTCACTTATCATTATTTTTGTAGAATTGAAGTAAGATATAATTTTTCTTTTTTCTTGTTTGAAAAAAGACAATGCTGATTTTTTTTAATGATAATTTTAGACAACATAACTACACATTTTGGGTTTATGTAGCTCATATGCTCCTGCATTTTCTTGAAAAAAAATTAATAAATATTTATTTTACTTGGAACATTATGTACATGTTTTAATTTGGCATGGCCTAATAAAATTTCAATCTCAATATATCAAATAGACATAATGTTCTCACTTATTGTGCAAGAGTATGTATTCTGTAACCAAATCTATATTTGAGTGACTAATTTATCATTTTGTTGCATTTTTTTTCCAAACAGTGAAACAGAAAGTAGATGTTTATCTGAAACAACGTTCAGAAGAATATGGCATCAGTGTCTACCTAATATAAAATTTATGACCAGCAGGACAGATGTTTGCCACAAATGTGAATCTTTCAGGAATCGCATTCAGAAGGTAAACAATTTCAGCTAGTGCAAAATATACAGCATGAAATCAGGTGAAATATTGATAAGAGCAGTGATTTACATAAAAGTTTTTACTCCTTGTAGAGTGTAACTACATAGTAGTTAATTATAATATAATCGCACAACATATTTGTGAACTCGGCTATCAGATAAGCCATATGATAATTTTTTATGCTATTTTATTGTATTTTAAATTTATATCAAGTCTTAGTTTTTGTTATGGAATCATTTTAACAAAAAACTTAGGTTGGGTAATTAATATGTCACTTATTCAATGGTATTTGTTTATTCAAAGGCAGTGACTGAGACTGACAAAATGGAGGCCAGTACAGAATTTGCTGACCATATTTTGTCCGCACAGAAGGAGAGGGACCACTATCGGAAAAGATGTCAGGCTGCCATCGAGGGTCTCAAGTGTCATTCAAAGTCCACTGTTCCTGTACCACCAGCTTCCAAGGACCTTGAAGATGTCCACTATACTTTTGACTTTGCTCAAAGTGTACTTCTGCCAAGCCATTGTAGACAAGAAGGTGCTTTGTACTTTAGGTAGGATATATCTTTACACTTTGTGTGACAATATCTATACTAAACATGATTATATTACCATTGTCCAGTGTATATATGAAAAGTTTAAAAATCAGAAATACATAGATCTGTAAAGCATTCTAAAATTTGTACAAATGCTTTACAGATCTATGCGTTTCTGAATTGTTCACTGTTCATATATATATTTATTTACTTATTCTGAATACTATACTTATCTGTGATCACATTTAATGCTTTTCATTTATTAACAGTATTTTTATATATGTATTGTTCCAAAAGGGTCATATCCCGGGGGCCTTTGTAGGTAGGGGATATGTATACTTTCTTTTTCTGTGATGATTATTACTGTTTTGTATTAATATATGTGATTATCTCCCTTTACTTGTAATATAATATGTTATTGTTATTTTACATATGTTTGTCGCAATAATAGCTCTCAAGAGCTAATGTTCCTTGTTTACCTGTATGCGACGTTAAATAAAGTTGCTTGTATCTTGTTGTATCTTAAGCTTGTATTCAGATATTCACTGATGTCACTGATATTACTTCTTATACATTTTGAAAATTGGGAGGAACCACTGTTTAAACGCATTTTAAGCACTCATTTACAAAACAGGGTCACAGTAGGTTTTCTCAACTTATGTACACCTTCTCAGTCATTGATTGTGTGATCATGACAATGATCGTATTGGATGGGATAGGATTGCATTCTCTAAGGAGGGAACATAGGGAAGTCCTTATCCTCCAGATTGGCGACTGGATAATCCAGTTTCACCAGTATACACATTAACAAAATGAAGTTTATTTTGAATAAGATGAAGATATCATTTTGATCATGTACACGTATTTACATTATGATTTTGACTTGATCATATTTCAAGATACATGTGTACACGTATGATGCTTTTTATAAGTAAATACAGCTATACAGATTAAAAATATTTATCTTCATAAGACATTGACGCATACAGTATCAGTCTGTATGTAACTGTAACGCTGGTGTTGTTGACGGGAGTTAACAGCTGCGCGAACCAGTCCAAGGGGGTTAACTCGTAATGAAATCCTTTCATGTTCTACCATCCTTTAACTATCAGAAGATATACAGTATATAGTGCTTACCTGACTGACAATTACCCATCGCGTCTGGCGCCGTAAGGTTGGCCATGCTACTGTTGGTAACTGAAAAACACACGTAAATATATTAATGTAAGCACATTAAATAAAATATCATGCTTCACAATAGAACTGAAATTGTAAAGATAGTTTCCATGGAAAAATAATCTGAGCTTTTCATTCATACAAATAATCCCAAACGAGTATGGGCCAGTCGTTAGATTGTCGTACAGCCACCATGTATTTCATCTAAACTGTTAAATGCTGTAAGCTTGATTAACTTAATGACAACATATGGTCGTTAACAAATATTCGTCAGTAATTTATTTTTCAAAGAAGTACGCTTTAGGTAATCGAAACGAAAAATCACATGTGCTTCGGCGAGTCGTTTTTTTCAATGATCTCAAGGAGATTTTTAAACATTGCCGGGTAACTGGACATCTCCTCCTTGAAAAATAAAACCCAGAATCTGACCCTGGCTATTTCTTTTAACAGGTACATTGTCAGGAACCTATATGTTATTTCCCCATCCATTCTTTGATATAAGCTAACACCAACATACGTCTATTAACTTCTGTATACATTGATATTTTCTGTCATGCATTTCTCCATAAAACAGCCATGTCATATCAAAACATTTTAACAGTACATGTAACCCCAATACTATGTGTATCAAATGTAATTTACCTCCACACAGGCTATTGCCCAAATAAGGCAATATCCGGTCCAGGTCTGCGCCAAGGTTGTCCACAGTATACACTTTACACACATCCGTTGCTACGGTCAATGCAAATTCTGCACCAGTTGTTCCCTCCATGACAACATACAGAGTAACCCCCTTTCGTTGCATTTCCGCTGCCATGTTTACAGCTTCAGTATTATCTAGTACAGTTGCATTTCTTAAAATCAAAACACCAATCTTTTTGTTCATCGGATCAAAGTTTGGCCGTTGTAATTTATTGGTAAACATATCCGTCATAACCGTTAGAGCGTCTGTCACGTTGACCTCACCAGCGAGTTCTTTCTTGAATCGTTCTGTATTTGACATTAGTGAAACTGCCGTGTTGAGCAACTTCCGGTTCCGGTACGGTCGAAGATGCGCCATAACAACGGCCATTCTGCCGTACATCAAAAGACCGACATTGTAAGCAGTTTCACGAATATTGAAATAATTCATAACTTTGGTAGTAAAGTCTTCAAGGGGCGAGAACTTCTCGAAATCGGCAGCTGTACCATTGTTAGCTGTTCTTGGTAGTAAAAAAATGACGTCAGCCCTTGCGCTGCACCGATCTTTGGAATTTATTACTGGAAAAGGCAAAATAGACATGAGCTTCATTTATTTCAGTTTAATAGTATAAATGAAAATATACCCTAGCCCCCTGTGACATGCAATGCATTTTTAAAGGGGATCACGCTAAGAGACATGTAAATTTGTGAGAATATTTTCCTTAAATTATTTTGTCCTTTTTTATCTTTTATGAAATACCTTTTTTGACAGGTTTGAAATGTAAATAAAATTCAAGTATTGAGAACAATTACATGTCAATAATTCTGAACAAGTAGGTAATATAAATAAAGTTTGTAAGAGAGATCACTCCGAATACAAATCACATCCATACAGGTTAAGGTAACATACATCCTTAACTATCGCTTTCCTTACAATGTATTGAACAAATGCATTTAGTGAATGTAATATTGAGATACAAGTTTGTATTAATATATACATATAATTAAACAAAAACATTGTTTCTTTTTCGGTTATAGAAGTTCAGATGAACTTCAAACTTGTCACATGATATACTGTTACACGTCAAACGGGTAAAATGATACATTGATGGAACGTTATCAAAATGAGTGTAAACTTCACAAGACTGTAGTTATGAAGAACTATGAAAATGTGAATCCAAACAGAAGCTCTTACCTCTCCCCGCTATATAGTCTAAGTGGGCCAACAACAGCAAAATACACAATATTCCACGCTCCATAATGCTACAAATGTCTAATCACAGTTGACAAGTCTTGTTCACATCAAAACTCCTTTAGAACATGCGCGGTTTTGAAACTGAATCGCTCTCCAAAACACAACTTTAGCTGCTACACGTATCAGCCTTAGGATCTCTCATGGTCAACTCCAGTCCACTTGTATGTATCTCCTGACAATAGGTCGTGCGTGTGATCCGTTTAATTTCCCCCCGAATACGTAAATCGTATGGACCCACGTACATCTACAACTGTAAAAGATAGCTTTAGTATTTCAACAGTCAATAATTCCTAACACCACGTTGCAAATAGATTGGCGCGTGATTTTATTCCATTGTACTTATCCTCATAAATGACTAATACGTATAAGGGTTTATGTCCAATTTACGCATCGCCCGTCAAAAACCGCGACCGTTCTTGTCATAAATGTCAAACATGGAGCTAATCTTGACCGATGCTTTCGTCAACAGGTAATATACCAAGTGACCTCGACTCGTAAGGGGAGCCTCGATCCCGTACATGGTGTGCACATTATACAGAAAATGAGAGAAACCCTTACCATTGGTCAAGCTGTAAATTGATTTATTAGCAGATATATGATGTCATGATTTTGTATGTGACTAGTGTAAATATCATGTGCATGTAGATCATGGCAAAATGACGGCATTGTAAATGAGAAAATATTAAAAAAACATATATATACTAGGGAAGTATTATGTGTACGTCAGGGATCCAGAAGACATAGTTCATTTATTCGAACTTGTGTAATTTGTTATTTTTCTTTCATCCGATTTGGTGTATACTTACAAAAAGAGATACATGAAACGTCCCGCTATAGCTAGCTTGATACACTCGACACGGACTGTTCACTGACCAATACACGTGACACGTAATTAGCGACACGTTTATAGTCTAGTACTAGGAATGGCGTTACATGTAGCACGATGTACATGTACAGACTAGAGTGATTATAAAATCCGCGCATTTATTCTAAAACTTCAAATACTCGCGATATGTTTCTATTCTTTTTACTTTTTCTACCTAATAACGTCAGGTGAGAATAAAACAACGTCCTCAGATGACCGACATATATGTTCAGGTTCTTAGTTTCTAGTCGATTCGGGTTCTCCATCTTGGAGCCTAAGCATAAAGTTTGTGTGACAAGAAATGTAAAGTTACAGTTCCGAATATCACCAGATCCTGTTTTTCACAAAAATTGAGTTATATGTAGCAGTCTTAGTATATTTGACTAAAAGGATCTGTCCAGTTAAGTGCAACTCTAATACTACCTGTGTTAGGAGAGACAGAGATTCGACGAAGGGGACCACTAGCTGAGTCATCTTTATGACCCCATTTTAACATCCCACTAAAGGGCGAAATGGGTAAACATGTTACCCGACCTTCTGACTGCCTGCAGTATTAGAGTGCAATTGGGCAAAAGATATAGATCTCTATGATTTTTGACAGCTGACTTTAGTGATTCAGCCCACTGTGGCTAAGTGAGACGTTTTCAGCGGCTTAGAGTAAAGATGTCGGTCATTTACACGTTTTCGAAAGCTCGCAAAATAAGTTTCCGATTCCTGTTTGTGTTTCTTTATTATTCATACCAAACTGATGAATCTTATTTCGAATGCAAATGAGGTTGCTATTACATTGTAAAATATTTCAATACAAAAGTACAGAGCAGCTGTGTCCAATGGAGTATAGATAGTCTTTTTAATTAAATAAATCATTCGAGGGAGAAAAGCAAGATGACAATGGAGACAATTAAATTTCCATATACTTTGTCTTCCTGGAAATATGGTGATGTTTACAAGGCAAATGACAAGACTGTTTTACTAAAGCATTGGGACGTTTATTACAGTCAATCACAAATAATGGCGAGTAACATGTAACGTAACGAATAGATCAAAATTTATTTGAAAATTGAATTTATCATTTATAAAAAAAGAAAATGCTTTCTTGTGACAAAATGTGTTAACTGACCACAGATGACCTAAGAATATATGACCCTCCAAAGCGTAATAACAGGTGGACGCCAGTCTACTTACAGGATTTACAGAATTTGTTTGTTTTCGAGAGACGTTATCATCAATTTAGGACATGTTTAGGTTAAATCATCGATTAAGGAACGTCAAATCATCTATTAGAAATACACCGGGTCAAACAGAAAAAGGAAAGCAGTTCCAGATTCCAGATTGACTGGGGTAATTTATAATTGCGAAATGATAGACAGCGATGGCAAACTGTCCAAGGTTTAAGGAAGCTATCTGGATACGCCGCAGTTCTGACTCAAAGGAAGGCTATAAAGTCTCAATGTTGCCAATGTGCTTCGAAAAAACATTCTCGGCAAATTACATTAAACGTAATGATCTGGAGTTTTACTATCCTTTTCAAACTTACTTTGATTAACCCACCCTTCTGAATTGTTTCTTCATTTCACACAATTTATATTTAAATGATCCTATACCTAAGTCCATCAGTAATATTAAGTTCCACAACTTGTTTCTGGCTCAGGCTTCCCATGAGTAATCACGACGTGAAGACCACTTATACATTTTATGCAATAGTCTATGACTCTCCGTACATACAGTCTATATACTTCTAATCGCTGTTCAGTTAGACAAGAACCATCCCATTTCACCGCGGCTCGCAATATTTGATGCTAACGGTCTACTTACGCCGAGAAAAAAGTTTCATTTCACGGTTTTGTCTGACCCCAGATTGTTGAGCCATATAATACAATAGGTTGGACAATGGAATCACAGAGTTTTGTTAAGCACTTTAACAGCAGTTTTAAAAGTAAGAGGCTTATCAAACCATATATCGAGGTTTTTGTATTTTTTCACAATATTAAGTTTCTGGTTACAATGATGAAAACATGAACTTGCTGACTAGAATGACGAAAGTACACAATGTTTAATTCAGTATGGTTCTTGGATAGCTTCCATTTGTTACACAATTTACTTACGTGGCTAATTAAAATCTGAACGTTTAATGCTGAAGGCGCGAGTAGAACTATGTCATCTGTGAAGAATTATGATGCAATATTTGTTTCTTTTTGTAGGAATCTACACATTGTTTATGTGGTTGGTGTGAGATTGTTATCTACACATGTACACAAGAGCCACATAAACAGTATATGTTAGGCTCGAAAACACCCTTTTCTATTTTGAAATGGCGTCGAAGTCTGTATATTCTCTTTGCAACTGTTTGTGAATGAGAAACTGCAGGAGTAAAATCATAATATACATTGCATTCTAAAATCATATAATATCTGATAGAAGTGATTTTGGCAAGAATATTACTTGCATGTGAGTATATACATCCCCTTGCTGATTAAATGTAAGCATTCGATATTGTCAATTTGGTTTTTATAGAATCATCGTTTTTCTAGTTTTATGTAGATTCCATCTTTAGCGAGAGTCACAAGTTCTTTTTTTGGAATCGGTACATTGTTAGGATCAGGAAGTACCCGGAATCTGAAACAAACAATTAGAAAGAATAACTATAAAAAGTATGATTATCCTCTGGTATTGTGTACAGTTCTACTGTTTATGTTGTTTACATCCTAACTAAGGCAACACATAACTTTTTAATCGAGACGAGTGTACCGGGTTAATCTAGAAAGATCTATACAATCACCATGAACTATCTGGATAGGCTCTTTTCTTAAATTCAGATAGTCAATTAAGTAACTGAACTTATTGCAGTTCTCGTGACTTGTTTCAATTTCTGTCCTGCTCTTTTAACAGGTTGCTGCTTTCGGTAATTGTTTTGCCGTTATGCCCAGTTTAATCTAATTTCGTTGCTTAACTTATATAAATCAAATGTGTGTCCATTTTCTGCATTTTATACAACACATGTATATATTTATATGCTATTTACTACCCTAATGTTATTCACAGAGGAGACCAAACATCTTCGGCAGTTGTTATTTTTTTGCATTTAAGCCATTTATAATT
>JAUMHH010156712.1:0-18294 GCA_032359455.1 Chlamys rubida | reverse complement strand
ACATCATGACAACACGAGTAGTACTAGTCCGAATTATTCTGACGTTTTATCGACTTTTTTTTATATCGGTCTGGCGTTAATCGACAAAACGTCAAAATAATTCGGACTTCGGTGTTACTGCAGTAAAGCAAATTACTTGCAAATACATTTTGAGACATATTTTCACATACTGTTAAGTCAATTTGAATTTCAAATATCGTTATATTGTGTTAACTTACCCATTTATATATAAATATATTTTACTTTTATATAAGAAATTTTCCTATTATGATTCATGATTCTTGGGAATCCAATATTTAAATGCATTCTTGAAAATAGAAATCTCTCAAAATTGAATTAATTTGAAATTTTTCAAGTGTTTATCTGTTTTTAAAATTGATTTTTAAAAATAGAAAAAGTCCAATCTCCCGCAAGTAAATTGTATAACAAAATCACAAGTAAGAAATTACTCAGTGTGATTTTTTTGGTTCGAGAAAGAGAAAACCACAACGTAAAATGAGATCTGTCAGATAATAAATTTTAAATGCTTGTATGAAAAGCAAATATATTTATTACCATACATTTTCTTTAAGTTTTCAATGTTACAAAATAAATGTTTTAAAAAGATTAATTGTCAATGAATCACATTGTTTTTAGAAATAACTGTTTTTCTCATGATTTTACACGTATCACTGTTTTACCACGCCCGTGAAGTTGCCCAACCTTTTCATAAGCTGTGGGCACTTCATCAAATGGGAAAACTTTCTCAATCACAGGTTTTATCTGAAATTAAACAAAAAGAACAAATCAAAAAACGTATGTAAAACGTTACACTGAGATGAAAGAGTTGTTTCCCTTATTACGAAAACGTATAACCAACGTTTCGAGAATGTACGAGTTATGTCCCTTATTTTTAAAAGTTCTAAAAGTTCTAAAATAGAGAAATTCTAAACAAAATGCAGCAAATTCACTTATATTTTGTCACCTTAATCTACATAATTCTAATTCTATTTGATTAAATTTAAAAATATAATTTTCTGATCAAACTGAATTAATTACAGCCAATGTTGAATATCAAATATGCAAATGAGTTTCAAAATTTTAAAGCATTTTCTTATTGAATATATCGTAATGTAATCACCACATTAGGTATGCCTTAAACTAATGAGTAAGGAAAATAATGAGCCTGGGTAGCTACAGGCTCCCAAGTAATATCTTGGATTAATTTCTCTCAGGGGTACAGGACACCCCCAGGTGACCTGCTTACTTTTGCAGGATGCTTGGGTAGTAGTGGACTGCCCTATTTCTCAAAACATAAAATAGAACCAAAACTGAAAGATGATTTCTTCAATTTTAGTGAAATCACAGCCTTATTAATGGAAACAAGTAGCAAACAAAATCTTACAGTAGAACCAGTTCTTAAAAAAAAAAAAAAAGTTTCATGAATATTTGAGAATATTTTATGCGTCCTGAAATTGTTGTCGGAGTAATAAAGTCCAATTTTTGGGGGATTTTATCCTTTACTCAAATCAAAGACTCAAAGAAATAGGATCAGTTTTTATTCATAACTGTGCAATTTATAAAGACATTTGATGGCACACTGTTGAACACTCAACATTATATTCTTCACATCAATAAAACCTATAGTATTCAATGGACATCTATTAAATAATCTATTTATTGCATTTTTGTGGTTCGAAATCTAAATTTTATTATTGTCAAAAAAAAAGTCAATTTAACCTCATTTCTGCTATTACTTGAAATCATTGCTTTTGAAAGATGATCAGATTTTTAAATAATACAGTAAGCCAGTTTACTTAAATTAAAGTTGACACTCCTATTAATGTTCCAGTTTGTCCTTGTTCTGACCAAATATGAAGACACATCGTTATTTTCCATCCAATATTTTCCAATGTGTTGGTTAACTGTATTTTCATTGCTTATAAAATCCCATAAATTGTTATTTCTCAAGTGAAAATAGCCCTCCTTTTTCATAATGCTGTAAGAAAAGGAAATTACTATTTCACAATGCAGAGAAAAAATACCCACTTTTGTTATTTCAAAATAACTTTGATAAGTAACTCTTTTATTATCTAAAAATCTACTTCTCGGTAGTTGTTGTTTCTTTATATTTCATTGATACATCTGTATTTTAATATATATTATGATGTGTCTAGAAAAACCTTGGAATAAAAATTCCTTTGGAATAGAAAATATTGATATATTAAATCTTGCGGCCATCTTTTACAAAACTCACCTGGTCTTCGTCCACCATGTCAGCAACAGTAGCCAATGCTTTCCCGTTTGGCATGAAGAATGCTACTCTGTAATTTTTTCCTTCTCTGAAGCCCTGGTTAAGGAAATACACATCACAAGATATATACCTGGATCAATCTAAGAGGGTAGTTATACTCATTAAACCAATGGTTATGGGCCCATATTCATGTACCGGTAACCATTCTCGTGCTCAAGCATGGATTTTGTGCTCAAATCAATTTTTTTGTAACTCGCTTAAATCACGTCAAACAATCAAAAAGTCAAATTAAACATTGAACACAGTTTTCTGCTTTAAGTCTCTTCAATGTTTTCCCAAATCGTTGACAAAATAGGATTTTCCTATTAATTTATAGCCAGAACAAGATATTTAGCTTGAGCACAAAATCCATGCTTGAGCATGAGAACGGTTTCATGAATACGGGCCCAGAACCTTCCTTAAATTCAAAAGTGTTTTTTGTTATAAACAAATTATAAATGAAAGGATCTGACAAGAGGCAAAATCCTTGTTTTAGTGTTATTCTCCAAAACTGAACGTAGAGTTCCGCACCAAAAAAATAATAGTGTGTGAAATTAATCCCCCCTCCCCTCTTCTCAATGTCTCTCAGTCAATTGATGTCTGATGAAAACTCAAGAAGTAATGATAATATAGTTTTTAAACATTGAAACACTGATATTTAAATTTTGAGGAATTTTTAATTACAAGCATATGTCTAAATTTGAAACCGTTTTCTAAAATGTCCTGATACCTATTACGGTAACTCGAATATCCTTTATTTATCTCATTCACTCTGACATTTTTAAACTGGACTTGCCCAGTCTTTGATACGGAAAGGTTCAAATGTGACTTTAGGGGGAAATGGGTTAACAAATGTACCTGGAGAATGTTGAGTCCTAGGTCAGCTCCCCACTTGAGGGCCCCGGGGAGGAGGCCATGACTGTCGGTCTCCGGGAGGAGGGGAGATGCTATGGTAACAAACTTTGCACCTTTCCAGTTTTTCAGGAACTCAATAGAATAACCTGCCTTTTCCTTTCCAAGTGGATCATATATCAAATCAAACCTGAGAAAAACAAAAATATTACAATAAAACTTCCCCCGTGAGACATTTTTGTTACAGTAATATGTTATTAACACTCACAGAAAAATAATGTTAATAGAAGTTTCATATTTTGGTCCGGTTTTGAGGTGATAACTCCTGTTGTTTTACATCTATTTTCATCTCATCACCTGTCCAAAACAGAAAGCTGTTCCGTAAAAAGTGTCGGGAGACTCCATCTTTAACTAAAATATAATGGTTCATTTTGTTAATTTACTTTAATACATGAATTTATCTTTATAAAATTTGATTAGTGACAAGGTCTCCCTATGGAACTTTGGCTAGCCCGGTGTCAGAATAATGTAACCAAGTATTCTGCTACTGAGTCTAAGCGACAAAATATTTCAGTGTGATGGTATTTTGACTTAAAGTGCTGTGAAGATATGAAATTCCAAACAACAAACCAACACTTACTTTTCCATCTGCAGCAGTTCAGATTTTGGATCTTGAGTTTTGTAATCGATTACAGCATCTGCCCTCAAGTCCCGCACAAGATCTATCCCATCTGTACCGCAAATAGCGGTGACATGGCCTCCCCACGCCTTCAACAACTGATAAAATGTTTGTTTCGTAATCTGCTGACTTTTCCACAACGACCAACAATTAACATATTTTTTGTAAACAGGATCTGATATATGCATTAATTTTCTTTTTTTCTTAAAAAATTCATCAAAATGATAATCTTGAGAATTTCTGTGCTGTTATTCCTGTGTGCTGGTAGGTCGAGGTTCGACTCTAAGTGTTAAGGGAAACTAGTATGGACCTCTTGATTTAAAATAATTGACTTAAATTGATTCCCTTGGGGCTGCTCTTCATATTAAATTTCTATTGTATGCTTCATGTGAAATAATTTTAAACAAAAAGGACAATAGGAGAAATACTTTCAGGAAGCAGTTTTTTTTACGAAAAAAATAATAATAATATCATCTCCTCACTAAAATATTTCCCAACAAGCACAAACTTTGTGATGCATAAAAGCATCAACATTTGAATGAGAAATGAAACGATTAATAAGTTGTCATTTTTTTAAAATAGCTATGGTTTCAAAATGCCACATTTTCAGTACCTGTATTGCAAAAGATCCAATTCCACCGGAGGCGCCATGAACCAGAATCCTGAAAAGTCATAAACAGAAAATATTCATCTACGGGAGATCTAGAGTATCACATGTTACTCGCTAGGATTAAAACAGTGTGTGCGTGTTTTTGTTTCATTTAATATATAGAAGATATTTAATGCTTTCCCCTTGAAAACCCTTTATATTAGACAAGTATGGCAGAATATTGATATTTTTCAGGAGTGCGAAGCTTGAGTGAAAATATGGACATATTCTGCCATACGAGTGAAATATATATCGCATTCAAACAGGAAACCTTCAAATTTTCCATTTATTTCATTTTTTAAAGTAAAACAAAGCAAATATTGCTGCATGGAAAAAAAACACGAGAATAAGCAGCCTGACAACTACTACCTGACAACAAGGCAAAGTGCCGTTTTGAATGGCTTACTCAACGCAATTCTGCCATTTGCTGCTATCATCTGATAAGATTTCCAAATAAAAATGATATCAATTGTGTGATTTTGTAAATACCATACTGTATTGCAAAGGTGTACCAGAACAAGCGTTTATTAAACGAATAATTCCTGATATTTCACTGATGGAAATGAAACAAACATGGATGTCTTATGAAAGCAGCGATGGGGCCATGAATTCTAGAAAAATACTCCAATTCCTGCTAGAAAATGATATTTAAGATTTCAAAAAATTATTTCACGTCATATATATACTACTCCAACAATGTTAGAGGTTTTACACGGCGAAAAACTTTTGACTTTTCTCATGTTATGGGAGTAGTCATATACATGTATTTTGTTAATTGTAAATTCCCTTTGAGATATAAATACTGGGTAAATAATCCACATTTCTTCTTTTTAATGTTATTTTATTGCCAAATGACATTATTTCTCTGTTTACCAAGATTATTATTATTACAGTATTATGTTTGAAGTTTTCACATGAACATAATTATAAAACATGTTTTTTATAATCAAAATTAAACAGAAATGATATTTTGACAAATAATGAAGCTTCATGAAAGTACAAAAATGTATAAATTATTATGGAAAAAACTTGAAAAAATACATGCTATCTTACTCTGTCACATGCTTGTCCTTTTAAAGTTTCTTAATAAAATAAACCACTTTCAATATTCTTTTAAAATTTACAAGTACAAGTACAACACATGAAGGAGAGGCCAATACATTGTTCATAAAAAGTTCAAAAATTATAGCAAGAAAATGTCTGACACGAAAAATCATACCAACCTTTTTCCCTGTGTATTTTTAGAGTTTAATTCTCCGACTTGCACCACTGCTGCCCAGGTTGTGGCTGCTACATAGGGTATAGATGCTGCATCAGTGTGGCTGAGAGATTTAGGCTTCTTAGAAATCTACAAAGGAGACAGAGATATTATATTAGACAGATTATTACACTTGAGATAAAGGAACAGTCAGACCTTTATATACACACTAAAACCTGGGCCCGCATTCATGAAACCGTTCTCATGCTCAAGCATGGATTTTTGCCCTTAAGAGTCTAGTTAAGAGTTCTTTACTCTCATTTTTGGTTTGTTTTGACAGTGTTATAAGTCCTTTTAACAGCTATGGTCATTTAAGGACATGCAAGGTGTTTTGGTGGTGGAGGAAATCCGGAGTTCCCAGAGAAAGCCCACCATCCTGCTGCCAGTTCCTGGCAACTGCCCCACTCAGGCCTCAAACCCGGTAGCCAGTGGTGGAGGGCTAGTATTTGTAAGTGGTCAGACGCCTTAACCACTTGGACAAATGCAGCTCCATAATTCCTTAATTGATTTTTTAATTTTTGAAATATCTGGAAATTTCAAATAATTCATCCATAAGACGGCTTAAAAACTGGTATTTTACCTTATCATCTTGTCCAATTGGAGTCAATGTAAGGATATAACATTTGTAGATTTCCACAGTTTCTCTTCCTTATGATGAAATATGAAGTATTTCTAGTATCAAGTAAATCGGTCACAGATTCCCTCCTGGAAGGACTTCGGTCTTTCTCGGGAGAACACCACTACTGACTTTTACAGCTGGGTAGACAGGGACAATTAAGGTTAAAATCTTGTTTCAACTTTCAGCTGTCTGAGTGACATATGTACCTAAACCTTTCTATCAATCAGCTGACTAAATACCTCTATGGGCGAAATAAAGTGATATTAGGGAAAGAAAAAGGGCTACAATTTTGCCCCAAAAAAGTGTTCATAGTTACAGTTATGATACCTCGTTTAGATCAGCAACAGCAAATTGAGCGTGAGATCCTTGTTTCTGACCCCCAAGAGTTCCCCAAACCTGTTCAAGTTAAAAATGAAAAATGAAAAAAGATTCAATTAATTTAGAAACATAACAGATTTGGTACAAAATGGTACAAAATACAAAGTTTTGGTGACTATTACAGATATATTATTAGGTTTCTCTGTTACTTGTAACATGTTAACAAAGAAGTTTTCCTTAAACATTTTTCCATAGATGAAGTGTTGTGAAACTGTTGGAAAACCTAAAATATAGTAAATGGAAGGGTTGAGAACCTGGGGCTAGTAATTTTTTTTTATTCCACTTTGTAAATTTTTCTTGAATTTCTGAGCTTTTCTTTCAATTATAAAAGTTAATTAAGCAACCTTTTTTTCGCAACAAGACCTTGATCAGTATAACATTGTTATTAAAGTGTGTGACAGTTAATCACAAATATCATGTTTACTTTTATCTCAACATCTTTTCTGTTTTGTTTCACCATATTAAACTGTTAATACATATACTTCTACTTGAATAAAGATATTTATCGTGCCCCCCCCTCCCTGTTATCTCCAACAGCTTTGTCAAACAAGGTCAATTAATATTGAATTTATGATGGAATATACCTTATCTCCAACCTTATAGTTGCGCACAGCCTTTCCCTTTTGAGCAACGACCCCAGAAAAGTCACGACCAAAGACCAGAGGAAACTCTGCAGCTGTTGACATAGGGGAGGTATTGCCCCTCATGACATTCAAAATATCCTTTCCATAACCCTCTGTTGGAAAAAATAACAAAATAAGAATTTATTCAAAATTATGCTATTTGACTACATAAACATTTTCTCTGAACAGACTGAAATCTTGAGATATGAATTAAATGGTCTGAAGTGTTATAGATTTTAGCTGGCTTGTTGAATCTGTAAATTATTCATATTTAAAAATATATAATATAATTGACAGCCACATATCACAGCTCAAAAATTACAACACACAAGAAGGTATGATTATCAATTCATTACAACACATTGGCTTTACAGTGGAATGAAAGGATATTTTAGATAGTGTCATTTTTTTTTACATTTAAAGACCAAGAATTAATGTACAATTTGATTTGTTTGATTTGTTATCGCTTAATTAATTTACATGCTATTTACAGTTATGGTCATTTAATTCTAAATTCTACGGCTGTAAATTACAGACAGATTTAATTTGATGATGTCATACTTGTCATAAGTACATCTATCGGGTTGACACTGGCTGCATGTATCTCCACCAACACCTCGTTCGGGCTGTGTATGCGTGGGACACGTGCAGTGGAGGAAAACGTCAAAGATTTAGGACCACCATAATCATGCATCTGCCACGATCCCATGACTGCTCGCGGTGATGGCTTCCTTTCTGCCTCTGTTGAAGCATACCTCCTCCAGTACTGCAGCCTTGCACATGTTAAACCTTGATGGCGCTTCAACAATGGGTGGGATAACAGTCGCCCTATCTTTACATGCATATTGTCTCTTGTATTCAGAGTATGGAGCTTAATTCTGTGTTTTGCATCCTAAGATCTGTGTGAAAAAATGAATGTAAAAAGACAAGTTATAAAACTTATATACAGTAACTGAGACTTTAACATGACAAATTAAACAAATGTTATGTAATGACCATCTACCAGACCATTTGTTGTTATTGGAGACATAAAAATCACTTTACTTGTATATGTAAAAACTGCTCATTTTGCTTGACATAGAGATAGATATAAGTTAACGTTATATATACGGAGTATACAATACATATACAATATATGTTCATGAGGACTGTCCAATGATGTGATTTCTGTCTTATATCAAACCAAATTACGTATAATATCAAGCACACATACACACTGATAACATGCACTTAAAAGCGAAGCACATCAAAGGATGTTTTTGTGTCTTTCAACTTTCTCCAATCTTGGCAGATGAGAAAAACAGATTAACAGAGTTATCTTCCTTTAATGCCGGTGCCCGAATTTGTAATTAGTCATACAAACGCTTTGTTCCGATGATTCTGTACACAGAGCGGGCAGAAGACGTTGATTAGAAAAATGGCCACCATAAACGTGAAACGAAATTTTGTCTCGAAAATAATCTTCTTGTTTTGAAGGTTACAGGTAAGATGATATATTATGAAATATATGAGATTATTCTTTAAAACCAGAAAAAGTCGTTTAATGTGAAAGTTGTAATTATTCTGTCAGAAAACTGTTCATTTACAATCCGTCACAGTTATCAATATTGTAATATCATAAATATGTTTCACCAACATTTATTTTGCCTTTCATTGTGTGGTGATTTACACCGTTTTTCGGTTAAGTCTTACTTCTAATCATCTACTTCACTGGTGATTGTTTTTCAATTGAACAAGTGAATACATATGAACTGTTTTGTACTACCACGGACTTAGATAACTAATTCCGTGGTACTACACATATGTTGTACAGTAATTTGTTTGACAATGTTAACCGTCCGTGTACATGTGTCATTCATTTAAAATGTTGTTTTTTTTATATTAATTTGATGTTTTGACGAGGAACGTAGTAAATTATAAACTGATATTGTTTGATGCCTCTATTAATCAGCTGAAATTGTGTATCTAACTCGTGAGGTATATCTATGTTTTGAGATAATTATCTCCCTTGGGGTTTAAAGGAACTAGGTATTGATCTAGGCCCCTTTCACGTATCTGGTTCAAACTGTTCAAACGGTTGAACCTAGAAAGAAAATGAAAGGGGCAGATCTGAACCGAGGCTGACCTCAGGAATATTTGGCACATGTAGATTGGGGGGTCCAGACGAACTAGACCAAAACTACTTTAGTGGACGCGTGAAAG
Source organism: Chlamys rubida (assembly GCA_032359455.1). Lineage (NCBI taxonomy): Eukaryota > Metazoa > Mollusca > Bivalvia > Pectinida > Pectinidae > Chlamys > Chlamys rubida. The sequence goes on along the minus strand of JAUMHH010156712.1, from coordinate 8,762 downwards.
AATTAGGGCATAATATTCTTGATATATTGTTAATTATTCTCTGAATGTGCATTTTAAGCTCTGCCAATAGTTCGGTCCCAGTGCGTTCATTTGTCATGGACTATTTCTGCGCCACCTGAACCATTTAAACCAGGATACGCGAATGTAACCCTATTATTACTCAAATTATAATGATTTATAATTTTAATATATGAAATTATCAATTTCATAATTTATTCATTTAATTTTCAGAATTGTATAAGTTATATACATATATATAAGAGGTATCTTATTTGATCACTTGCAATGTCTTACCTCCTGATATATAAAAAGAAAGTGGACTGACATGGTGTGGTTGATATGTAACAGTATATATAGTGTCATAGAGGTACATGTATATGATGTACTTGAAGTGATCCTCAACCTGGAAAATTATTGCTAAAAGAGGAGAGAAAAACAACTGCAGAAATTGACATTTGGACAAGATAGCTAAGTCATTAAGATACTGACACTCTTTGTTTATTTGTATTACTTATTCAACTTGTCCATTTAACAACTCTGAACTATATATGGTTTCAACATGCATACTGGCACAGGTTAAGTGAACATTTTTTCTAGCTGTCTTGGTTAAAATGCTCTTGGCACAAAATTGGTACTATTATTTATATTGAATATGAAACCAGAGCAAAAATGCTTCATTTTAAAATAATCATTTTATAAATGCCGCCATATGCTCTTGATAACATTTTTACAAGAAGAAAAATGTTTTAAAATGGGTAAATTGTTTGTATAATGGTATTTGTTTGCTGAAAATTATTATAAACAAGGCATGTTATTTCCCATTGGGAAAGAAGTTTGATAAAAGAGAAGGAGGGGACTCCCGGGAGTGGAGGTGAAGTGATAAAGACAAATCCTGGGCTGACAAACCTGGTTGCTTTACATAATTGTTTTCATGAATTTGAATATACAGTGGTGAGATCAATGTCTAGAGAATTGATGAAATATTGCATTTAATTACTTGTATCAACAGATAGGGCGTGAGTTGAGATGCCACCGATCGATGGGCAGATGCAGGTGCCAGGGGTCCCTCAAGGAGGAGGAACAATAGCCCTGGACATCCTCATTAACTACATTATCCAGCGTACCTACCATGACTTGACTGTGTTGTCAGAGCTGTAAGTGTCTGTGAAACTGTTTTGAATCGATTTCAATGCTATCATTAAATTTGAGTTAGTTCCTCAAGAGAATTTTAAAGGTGAACTTTGGGCCTTAAAAATGCCCCTTCCCTAGAAAATTTCTGCTGTATTGCCCCAAAAATCAATGCAAAAAAAAGTCACTTATTTTTATAAAATCATGCTTTATGAATGTGATATTTTTTCAAAAAGTCACAAGGCACATACAGGCCCCTGTGAAAAGTAGGAAGAAAAATCAATGAGTCCCTCAAAGCTCATCATTGGTTTTTAAAATGTTTCAGACTAGCAGTTTTATTATACATATTTTTGTACAAATTCGATGAAAATAGGTAAACAAGTTAAATCACTATAATGTGGTTTTTGTGCGAAATAATATTTTTTTATGTGTCTTAGCAAAATTAAAAAATTATATTTTCAATTTCAGGTTACCCAGAAAAACAGACATGGAGAGGTATTGAAATTTAATTTATAAATCAAACTTATGCTCATGGTATTGAGAAATAAAATTAACCAATTTTTGAAGAAAAAAAATTGCAAATCAATCAACTATCATCAAAGTAATGATTTAAAAAAAATTATTACATTAATCTAGAACTCTATATATGAATTTATAAATTAATGCTTCGTTCACTTTCATAAAATGTTCAAATCCCAGACTAATTGTGACTCTTATTTTGCAGGAAAATTGAGATTGTTCAATTTGCCACAAGGACGAGGCAGTTGTTCATTCGATTGCTGGCTCTTGTGAAGTGGGCTAGCAGTGCTACAAAAGTAGACAAATGCTCCGTAAGTAAGACAGGAGTATGCCCGCAGTACATGTAGTACAGAAGTGTACTTACGGTGGTATTACAGCAATAATTTCTTTTCAGACATTTCAGACCCCGTAAAAAATAATAACAGTTCTATAAAAGTACAATAATAATATACATTTGTGTAGCGCCCTATATATAATTGGCAAAATAGCTCCAAGGTGCTTTAAAGCACATAAAATAATAGTATTCCTATGGTGTTAGTGATAAATATAGTAGATAAAGAAATATATAGGAGATTGCCTGTCAACATAACACAGAAAAAAATTATAAATGAGATCAGGATAGGAGCATAGAAGTGGAAGAAAAAGGAAGTATATGTACCACTATAATATAGGGTGGAATGAGGGATTTTTTTTTATTATAGATTGAATTCTTACTGATATATACATCCACACACCAATCATGTCAGTCAATGCGTAACAGTAATGAAATTGGTTTAAACTTCTGGTGTCTAGAGAGACAACTTAAAGTAAAATTTATTTACCATTCTATAAATTCTTAAAATTTCACATGCTGTAATCAGATATTAAATATGAATATGAACGAGATTCAATATATTCTAAAAATGTCACATGCTGTAATCAGATAATATGAATGAGATTTGATGGACAAAATTCCTGATATTAATGTCTTGAAATTGTTTGCTTAAACTGTTTTCAATTTTGTGTAAATTCTGGATTTTGAGAAATAGAAAAAGTATACATAAACAAACGATAACATATTGCAAACGAAAATATTTACATCATTCGGTGCCTGAGATTAACGCATGGTTCACCTCTGTATTAAAAAGCGAAGGAAGAAGTAGTGGTTAACACTAACAAAAAGTGATTTGCTTTGTTTTAGGAAATCTGTAACTTGCTGGAGCAGCAGTCCATGTGGTTTGTGGATACAGCGGACATGTTGGCGAAAATGGCCAGAGAAACTTTGGTCAATGCCAGGTATGTGCCAATACAATCTTACATATCCTCTTAAACTGTAAAAATATTTTGTAAACTTTTTAATGTTTACTTTGTATATAGTCATATTGATAATCCAGGGGTATCGCTCACTTTCACTCTCTGCACCCCTGCAAATATTTTACCGTTACCCAACCAAGAGATTCTTTTAATGCACATCAAAGGGTCAAACTAGTCTTTACGTCTCATCCACAAGGTAGCGCACACTACGCCTTCAATTTCGTCATATTCCAGGGGTGCAGAGAGCCAAAGTGAGCATAACCCCTGGAATAGTATCGATGATGGTATATGCTGTCTTCAGGAATATTCAATGGAGAAAAAAGTGGAATCTGGTGTTCAACTAGATATTTTGGTTTTAACATACACAAAAAAAAAATGCAATATAACAAATTTTTGATTCATTTGGATTATTTCAGTTATGAATGCATTGGTAGGGTCCAGAGACACAAATAATTGATAACACAAAAGTGTAATGACTCAAAGTTATTGTTATAAAAATGTGCATAGTAAGTCAGAGAAATAGATACTGTAGAAATGGAAATGTTTGTATTATGACTCTTTCAATAAGTACATTACTTCATTAATTTTGTTTTCAATAAGTACTATTTTGTATTTTCAGGTTACCCAACTTTTCCATCCCTTGTGCTATAGATGTGCTGACGCTAGGAACCTATCCGAGGCTGCCTACCTGTATAAGGGTACGGTCATATGTACAGGATCAGTGATTTGTTTTGCTCAGTTTTACAGCCAAATACAGCCTGTTTCCCCTAGCTAAAAAGTATTTTATTTTCCCAAAATGACAAAAAAATGAGGAATATATTCCCGTTTTCAATAAAAATAAAACTATATTTTCCCAGTTCATAAAGGAACAGGCTGTTGTAAAATTTAGGTAAAAAAACCACTGAGGATACTGTCTAATTACTGACAAATATTTGCCAAGATGTTATTTTGAGATAAAATATTTTGGGTTGTTTCTATAATCCTTTAAAGGAAAATATCAGTACCTCTGGTAAAGAATTGCAATATTTGGTCATGACATTATGTTTTGTGGTTTTAGAATACCGTTATTAAGAAACTACTTGTGGTATATGAAATTAAACTTTAAGTATTAAAATAAAATGGTTCTGGACCATGGCCAGTTGTCCTGATGCAACAGTTAATTTGCAAATATATACACTGTTTACTTTAAAGTGGTTGAAGAATTTTGGTAATGGTAAAAAAAGGACAGCTTTTGAAGAATTGATAATTAACAAAATCCAAATATCTATCAAAAATATTCAAAATATCTTTGCAACGCCATTCTTAACTGGTACATATCAACAGACCCAGTTCATTATATATTTCATTTCAAATGAGACTTGTCTTACCTTAAATCCATTATGATGAGCAATGTCATGGCATTACCCTCTACATTTGACTTGTGGATGTTCCTGTCCCCAACCTCAAATTTTGCTTAAATACTAAAAAAAAATTGTCTTTTTTTTTCACAGTACTGAAACAAAATTACATAACAGAGAAAGTTTTGAGGTTTATTTGCTGTTACTCCGATAAAAAGCAATTACAATTAGTTGTAGTTAAGCTTAGGTAATGATATTTCTGTATATTTTTTTAACCTTTTGTCAACAACAGGAAAAGATTGTTCCTGAAGATTCCATAACACCAGCAGAAAAGCGACTAACATTATCAAAGCTGACACAGGTGATACAGTACCGCCTGGTATCCACTGATCTCCCCCAGCAGATGAGGAAGCTACGAGTCGGTATGTACCTACCTCGTAAATAAAACACCCATATACTGAGATCACTGGCACAGGTGATGTATTACTATCTGGTGACTAAAACGCTCCCCAACAGGTAAGGAAGCCAACTACAATATGCTGCAACTCTTTTATACATAGTTAACACATAAGCTACCTTATCCTCAGGTAACTGCACTGATAGGTGGCGCACAGGATAACGCACTCGCCTTTCACAAAGGTGACCAGGGGTTTGATTCCTTGATCAGATTTTAAAATGTATGGGTCAACGTGGGTATTCTCCAGGTACTACGGTTTCCTCCCACATTAAGACCCCCTGCACGCGCTAACATCCAGGCCAACAAGAGGGTTTAATATAAGTTGTAAAATAATTGTAAAATAAATAAAGATTTCAGAAAAAAGTAACTGCAGAGCCAGAAAACAGGAGTAAAAATAATTGAAGTCTTAGAAACTATGTGTTTGGTAAATGTAGCATTTGACTATAAAACAAATATTTAAATTACAGAGAATGGACGTGTGAAGTTTGTTGTGGAACATGAATTTGAGGTAAGATTAATTACCGGTATACAAAATTGGGAAAGGGCCTGAATATAAGCAAACTTTATTGTTAATCCATGAAATTGATCCCATTTATTTAAATGTGATTTTATTAATGAAACAAAATATTTTAAATCTTTTTTTTTGTTGCTGTTTTATCATTACTTTTAATCTCATCCCCAGTCTATAATTTTGGTTCTTTAATTTCCAGTCAATGTCATTGATAAATATCTGTCCCAAAACTGATATTCTGCAACCTGTTGACCTTGAGTTAATTTACACAGGTGACTTTGACCTTGATGGGTGACAGTCCGACAATTCCCTGGAGATTACTGGATATTAACATTCTAGTGGACGACCCAGAAACGGGCAGTAAGTAGTGATGTCTAGAAATTGTGTAATTAGTGATGTCTACAAATCGTGTAAATAGTGATGTCTAGAAACGTGGAAGATACACTGTAATGGCAGAATTGGAGAAGGAGTCCAACAAACTGAGGTCAAATATATTCAAGGATGTTATACATGGAATTAAATCTTATTTAGAGGTTTTGTCAAAATTGAGATTCTATTAAACTTGTGGGAGATGGAATCAATTCAGAACATAGTGAATGGGGCATTTAGTGTTTGCCAGTTTGCTTGGTCAGACTGTTCAACGTTTTAATTAAGCTTTGTGCGTTCAGTTCCATTTCTCAGATACTGCAAGTCAACCAGTCATTAAGCTTCATACATGGCCACATCTTGGGGAAAATTACATGTTTACCAATTTAGAAAATGTAGGTCATTTTGACCTACATTTTACTGCTCGACTGGCTTTGGTTAGACTTTGCATTTAGTTCCATTTCTTTGGTTAGACTTTGTATTTAGTTATATTTCTATCAAAACAGGAGTGGTAGCATATGTGTGTTTAATAAACATTTTCTAGTCAAATAATTTCTCAGTGTTTTGATTTGTTGATGTTTAAAAAAAAAAAAAATCTATTTAAACAATTCTTTTCACTTCCAGATGGCAAGTCCTTGGTACATTCATTACAGGTAAGGACGATGATATTGCAGATTTTAAGGGGGGAAATAAAGTTAAATACATTTCTTGATTTTAAATGTGTCTACAGTAAATAAGAAATATCAGTATGAATAATGTACAGTTATAAATTATGGACTTTTGTTGAGGAGGATATATGGTTATATGATCCTGAGAAACTGATATTGACCGAAACGAAGTCGAGGTTAATACAATTTTTGTCAGGTCCATATAACCACATGTTCACTGAATTAAAAGTCTTTATTGTTATGTTAGATGCTAAACAATGCTTTTAATCATTAAAAAAGACAGAACATATGAAAATTGGGAGAGGAAAATACTGTAATAGGCAGAGAGCATCGTGACGATATAATAGAAATGACATCATAAAGTGAATATTGACCTACAGTTTCTAAAAATAATAACAACGGGTCAATATCACAAATCATCAACCTCCACATGATTATGATTCAACCAATGAGGATGTAGGAAATATGTGTTTCATATAATATTTTGTTAAATTTGATGAAAAATAAAATGCCATGCCAAGTAAATTTATGTCTGTATTCCTCTTGGCTTTAAGCATTTACCTTACATATGTTACAGAATTGTCAGTTTATGTGTATATTCTGTTTCACTTTTGTTATTTCAGGTGAATTACATTCACCAGCTGGCCCAGTCCCGTCTCCTTGACAACGACCGACCGATTCACGACCTTTATAGAGTGCTTCGTATCCTTTCAACCAAACATTCTATAGTGACCAGTAAAGCATGTGTACAGTGATGCATGAATTGATTGTGATCAATTTGGCTGACTCATACATGTTTTACACCTTAGGGCTGTTCCATAATTAATTGTATGGGGGAGGTGGGAGGCTCCTGCATAATTATATTATAGGTGGTGGGGTCTGAAAAAGTGCCTCCCACCCCTCCCTTACTGTTATTTCTGGAACAGTCCTTACCAGTACATACAATTTACTGGTCATTTGTCTGATGAAGATGACAGAGTTCATATCGTTCATGTCATCGAAACGTCACACATAAACATTGCACTGGTTGTGCTATGTGAACTATATATACAATCTATACTTTTCAACCTGAAGATAATTTTTTTCAAAAATTAATCAGTATTAAAGCACTTATGTTCAAATATAAGCATAATAACTGAACACGGCATTGGTTTTCATTATATGATAGGAAAATACATGTTACGAAAATGAAAGAAGTAATTTAAATAATATTTATGTTTGTGTGTTGGTATTTAATATATACTGGTACATTTAATAGTAAGAAATCAATTTTTTGGTGAATTTGTGTGTAATTGACCTTAACTCCTGTGAAGATTCATTTTGCCAGTCGCTACAGCTTGAGGTGCTGAATTCACAGGTAACTATTTAGATGTCACCTTCAACTGTGACTTGAAATCAATAACATTTTCTGTTTTTCTGAATGCTAATTGTACTAATTTGAACAAATCACTTGAAAAACACAGTACACTATGGTTGAAAGTTAAAAAGTAAAATTCAGACAAGCAATTGGCATATAGTGCATTTTCAGGGTATGTTTTAAAATATGAATAAGAACTTTATATTATCGTAGGAAGGTAGATATTGAAGTATAGTTTCTGTGTTGAAAATCTACAAGCGATGGGGATAATACTGGTAGAGTAAATGAATCTGTGCCAATGGATGAGCCAGTGTTATCTCTCAAATTTATTTGTGTGTGTGTTTTACAGACGCAGAGACTGATCAGGGAGCGGATGGGAGACAGTATCCGTGTGGAGGAATACCTGGTCGGCAAATCTCTCGTCGTGTCCTACTGGAGGTACGTGTCGTAATCCAATAGTTACAGTAACCAGTATACTGTAGAAAGCAGAAGTATACGTAATTCGTTAAAAAATCAAGGGATTAATAGGCTGTTGGAATTAACTGGTGAACATTATGTTGAACAAAACTCCAAAAGAAAGATATAATTATATCACAGTATTTCATAAAAGCTTTAATGTGTTCTAAAAATCTGGCCAGCTAGATGATGCAGATATTTCAGTACACTGTTATAGCAGTGATATGTAGTTCATTGTCATTGTCTTTGGAAAATCATTTAATTGTTTAATACATCCTTTCGTTAAAAACTAGATTTCTTAAAAGTAATGATATAGGACTATTCCAAAAGTAAATGCATGCGAGGGAGGGAGGCAGGGGTATTTAACCCTTTCACCCCTATGTAACTTTAGTAGACTCTACCATGCATTGATCTGGTGAGTCCATTATGGTCTACAGTGGTGAAAGGGTTAATGTCAGTTTTTAAAATATTTGATTTTATAAACTTTATTAAAATTCTAGACTACAAATAGATTATACTCAAAGCGTGGGCTTCATGGTATACCCCCGTCTCTCCACATATCTACAAAGTTTAGAGACCATTCATGAAACAGTGGCTAAGATATGCAGTAGAAATCTGAATTACAATTAATTCAGTACTTGAGGTGAAGGTCAAAGGTAAATTGAGGCCA
>JAUMHH010156701.1:0-18294 GCA_032359455.1 Chlamys rubida | reverse complement strand
GGGTAGTGATCACGTTTTACCAATCTAGTTGGTTACTAAGCTGTTGAGTTGGAGGGTCCCAGACACAGGCCGAATACATAAATGGGGACGGACTGGGGTGGTGTACGCCGTTCTGCTAATTTTGTCGTTCTTTACTGTTAAATTCCTTTTCAAAAATCATAATGACCTATTAGCCGAACTACTCACCCAATTTACGTGTTTATTCCATGTCAGGTTATGTGAAATATCAACTCCAAGGTATGTTGCACGTGGGACAGTTTCTCAAGTTTGGTTGTGAAGTACGTACCTGGATGGAATAAGGTTTTTTGACCTTGCAATTTGTATGAACTGACGTTTACTGGGGTTAAATTCTATATTCCAGGTATTTTCCCAGACTTGCAACTTTTCAAGGTCTTCTTAGAGTATGGCTGCGTCGTTGATATAGCCAAAGGACACATATAATGCGGTATCATCCGCAAAAAGACGGCCTTTGATGATATATGATCAGGGAGGTCATTGATATAGGTTAAAAAACAAGATCGGAACCAATACTGAGCCCTGAGGGACACCGGATGTTACCTTGACCTTTGACGATGTATCACCCTCCAGGACAACCTGCCGGTACTTGTCTAAGAGAAAGCCTCTGATCCACTGGATCCCTTTACTCCATACTGTTGTAGTTTGTTTAATCATTTAGAATGGTTACCTTTATCAAATGACTTGCTAAAATCTAATACAATCATGTCCGTTTGCTAACCTGTATGCATAGTTCTTGCAAGGTCTTCTATTAACAGGAATAGCTGTGTTTCGCATGAACGTTTTTCTCTAAAATAAATCCATGTTGAAGGTCACACATGCTTTTATTGTTATTTAAATGTTTTACCAAGTTGGAGGCGATGACGTGTTGCATTACTTTACATTTGATACAAGTAAGTGTGATCGGATGGTAGTAAGCAGTTTTAGTTTTCACACCTTTTTTGAAGAGTGATGCAACATTTGCTATTTCCATGAAGTAGGGAGTTGGCAACTTTGGTATGACGTTTCAAATATTACCTGCAATATAGGGGCCAATTCGTGATTGAGTTTTCTCAGGACTAGGGGCTTTTTGGAGTCTCGTCCTGCTTGACCAGTTGAGTTGTTTTTATAGCTTATCAATGCCTAGGATAGAAAAATAAATATCTGCAATGGTTTCTTATTTTTTAACATTCTGTTGATTAAGGTTTTTATTATCCAACATATTCGTGTGGGTAATTTGACGTGAACACAGATTGAAATTGCTCATTTAAAATATTAGCCTTGTCAATGTTATCTGTGTAAACAAAGCCATTTCTTTTCAATGGTCCAATACCTTGTGGATCCTGCTTGTTTGATTTTAAGAAGCTGAATATTTTTTTTAGTGTAAACCATTCGACTGCGTCACTACCCAATCAGTGTCAAAACGCGCTCACCACAGTAACTATTCAATGGTTGCATCTTCAAATATATTTGACGGTAACGTAAACAATGGCGGTTTCGTTCTGCAACATTCGACCACAACATTCCATGAGCAATGTGTCAATACGCATACATGACAACCATTGTAAATGAATACAAATGTTCGAAGAGTTTTTCATATTACTTAATTTGAATATTAAAAGCTATGAAAGGAAACAAAATATTGTTGTTCATTGCGGATTTTCTTAATTTACTCAAATATCGATGTAGAATCACTGGAACTATATTATCTTAGCAACCAAGACTATCGTAGTTACCATCGTAGCAACCCGCTTCGACTGTTTGTTCTGTGTATTGTAGCAATTAAACATTTGTATGTAAAGATAAGGATATACCGTCATTTTGACGGCGTTTATAGTAGTATGAACGGAGTTGGCAACGAACAAATTCTATGGAACACGCACCATAGAATATGTTCGTTGCCAACTGTAACGCATATGCCGTAAATATAAGGTCAATCCTTAAATGTAACTCGTACCCCAACTCAATACAAGTCTTTACTTCACTGTGTTAGGCCACGAAAACAGTGTTTTACTTACACAAAAGATATTGGATCCATTCCGCTCAGCAAAATTTGAAAGAGCTAAGCACTATATCATTAGAACAGTAGTAATACAATTCATTACATACTATGGCAAGCCAACTTAACATCTATTCAAGGAACAATGTCGATCATAAAATTGTATGAGATTGATCCATGGATTGGGTGAATTTGAAAGTAGGAGAACTACATTTGTATCTGTAAATTTGACTCGTAGAATCGACCACTTCCGTGTGATGTAGTCGGAAACAAAACTGACAATCTGGATATGAATTAGAATCGGCTTCTGATGTGTCTGGCCACATCTCACATAACTGGTTCATTTCTGTTGCCCTTTAACTTCCGAACGTAACAAATCACCCCAGATTGTAAAGGTCACGCCATGCACGCACTATCATCAATGACACAAATTGTGACAAAATTGATGACGTTATCGTATTCTGATATATTTATGCTTCAAAAAGTGACAAAATTATGATAAAACGAGCCGTTTGTTTAGAATCCCAGTCCAAATACAGGGAAACAATAAAGATTTCCGTGCATACAATTAATTACCTTTACTTCCGTTTTTGATGTACCGGAGTTCGGCCTGTGTACTGCCGTTGACAATGAAGCACAGCTTATAAAAGCCCAGTTGCAGTTTTACTCTCAGAACACTGTTGTTGATTTTTGCTTTTATTGGTTATATTTTTATTATTTTAAGTTCTGCAATTTGTTATTTTCTTTGTACAAAAATGATTGATTAAAGTTATCGTTGTGCGATAAAACAAATACAATTCATGATTACAGTTTGTTTTGCAGTCGTACGGTAATCCTGAAATGGTGATAATTACAAAATAAAGGCGCATGCTATCGGGTGTCTGTTTTTAGTTGGAGCAGTAACAGAACTGAAAATGTACCTCTAAAGTGGAAGGGAATGAGGACTAATTACTACATTGGTTCAAATATTTCTAAATATTCTACGGGATACGATTGCTTGTTATTTTCTCTAGACCTGTTCTTGATCTTGTCCATTAACAACTGAACTGAACCTGGCAGCCTGATTCATGATTTGAAACAGTGTACAAAGAACAGACAAACGTGCAATAATCGCATCAAAACGGAATGGAACACATGCAGTAGCTTTTCATTGTTTTTGTTTATTTTTGTTCTTTTTTTAATTGAATATTGGTTTGGTTAGGTTTGCTTTTATTTTGTTTAACGTCCTTTTAACAGCTTAGGTCATTTAATGATGTGCCTCCATGTGTGTTGTGTAAGCGTGCATGTGTGTATGTGTGCCGGAAACAGGGTTTGTCGGTGTACTTGCCTCATTGTGATAGCGTGGATATAATGCCGACTTTATAGTGCTATATCATTGAAATACCATGCCGAAGGCACCCAGCATAGCATTCCGCCCGGTCACATTATACTGACAACGGGTGAACCAGTTGTTGTCATTCCCCTTAATGTTGAACGTTAGGCAGGGAATAACACATACCATTTTTAAGAACTGTGGTATGTCCGGGGACAGAACCTATTACCTTCCTCACCTGGGCGAACCCTCAACATTAAAGCCAAAAGTAAGATATTGTTAAGTAAGACGTTAGGAAATGAAAAAATGCAGAAGTAGAGCGAAAGATTAAGATCCCAAGTAATTGCAATGGGGGCAGCAGATTTATTTTGGTCGTTTTTGAGTCCCTTAATAGAGGGCACAAAAGCAAATCCCCAATTCTGCTGGGGGTCTCTACATTAGTCGCCTTTTACGACACATGCAGTGGGTAACAGCAGGTGTATTTTTTTCTCGATCCCCGACCTGCAGGGGTGGAATTGACTATTGGTAGTCCTCGCCAGGACCAATGTCATATACTCTGTAAAAAAAATAACGCAAATGCTAGGTGTACCAAACACTAACACAAAAGAAAACAAATCGCCTTTTATACAGCAGGCATTTGTTTTCGCTGAGAAGATAGATTGCGTTATAATCTAGTCAGAAAGTCAGCTTAAGAGTTGGAGCAGCTACAGTGTAATGAGCATATATAAATATGGCCTTATCACACATCGTAAAAACTTAAATGTTCTCAATATCATAATGGCGACCATAAAATCCTGTTCATAATGGCGACCAACCTACTTCCCTTAAATCCTTTAGTACACGTTTGTCCTAAAAAATCCTTTAGTTAATCTTGACTGTTTTCAAGTTCTTCACAGAAAGCGCCAGAAAGTAGTTTACAACCATACAGTTATACCGCTATTCACTTTTCTTGGAAAATAAATCTGTCAGTATAAGGTAATTAATGCGTTTGCTTGAGTTTACTGTAGTGTGCTATGGTAAAGAGATTGGAAACATGAAATGGTGTGATTGAAAAAGGGAAGATACTCAAGATTTAGCAAAAGGGTAATTTCCTGAAAAACAAACATTCTATTAGTACCACTTCTACAGTGTCATAACATACAACGAATGGCTTGGTAAAGTAATTACAAAGAAGCAGAGCCAGTGCTCACTAAACCGTTCCTAGGGACTCTTGTTAAGTTGCAGAACACAAACAAGGTATAGGTTCATATCATATGTCATTAACCGGTGTTTAGAAAGATTGTAATAAAGAAGCATGGTCGGCTAGTATTTGGACTTCTTTGGAAATTGGAAGGAAAATGTATATAGGTAGTGTTTCCTTGGTAATTAAACGAACCAAGTACTCTATTAAAGCTGTTAGAGTGTGTGCAGACTAGGATTACGTTATTATTTGTCTACTGACACAACTACACTCTTACTGTATCATTAAGGTCGTTAAGTATGGTCCACCAAACACAGGCTTGTGATTTTCTTTTTTAAGAAGTATTTCACGCTATTTATTCTTTTTAAACGATGAAACTGACCCCTGTTTTTCACCGAGAGTGAAATCAATTCATCATGCTTTCGTCTATTGCTCTGATTAATCTTCAACATAATCAATAATTATCTTAGAATTAATATTCCAATAAGTAGTAGGAGTCTCTCGATACTTTAGACATTTCATGAGGAGATATCGCAGGTATTCATAATGAACAATAATAAGAATATTTTTTACTATACTACCTGTCCAACTGGAAAATTATTGTATGGAGAGGTAAACAAAATTATTCCTTATTCAGCTTGTAGTTTAGCGGTTGGAAGTAACGGTTGATATTAGTGTAAGAAATTATAAGGATACCTTTGCATTTAAAGTACTTTGCCTTGTGGTGTATGGCAAATTCAACTTTCTGTATGGTGCATTGTATTGCATTTTGGCATGCTGTGTCTACCAAATAGTATAGATGCAATCCCATGTGCTTGTGTATGTCTGTGTGTTTGTTAGGTATCCGTTCAAATAGGCTTTAGGGGTTTTAGGGGTTAAAGTATCAAAGCGGGTTTCTTAAAGTCATCAGATACAGTTTTAGTTGAATCATCTTGCATATACATGTATATGAATGCTCCTATCCTTGCTAGGCAGTCAGTTTGTTCATTCGGAAAATGCATTGGAGGTTGAAATGCTATCGACATTGCCAGCACTCACAAGCCGCAGTAGCCACCTTCGTTAAAAAATGCCAATGCAAAATGCACAATCACATAGCTTTTTGGGTAAGCATCCTTTTCTGGAAATCGTTACTTTTCCCCAAACCTCCAGCACCATATTGACCGTACATTTAATTGTGTCTCATCCAATTATAGGTCGCAGTTTTTAATTTGTATGTTTGATAAGAATACGAATATCTTATTGTTCTAATACACATTCCCATATGAAGACTCATTGTATTCAGTCAGTAGTTTTGAGAACATTACGATGGAAAATCATAATAATGTGTAGCAACAGCCAAATGCGGGCAAAAGAAGAGAGAAAAAATACTCGCGTGCAAAATCACTGCGCTAATTGAATGGAACTTGGAAACTGACCTGTATTTACCAATTGGATGACACTGCTTGCATACTGGTCGCGAAAAGCTTATAGCCATTAAGCATTAAAAATAATGCGAGAGTTGATTTAACAACTGCATTTGCATTTGGTTTGCTGTGTATTATCTACATCATCACATTAAATTCATGATAATAAAATTGACACAGGCGTAAAGGAAGCAAAATAAGCAGAACTATCAGCCTTTGCAGATAATCATTGGACATGTCAACATCGTGAGGACATCGGAATATATACGTTGCAACAATGTATCTTTCTATGAATACATTAATAAGCAATGGACCCTGGCACAGTATTAAACTCTAACGCGTTGTTGAAAGCTACAAATATAACAACGATCAAAATGTTGTTAGATATTATTTATTCACACACAACATACACGATTTGTATGCACAATTTAAAATTTACCATTTCGTTTTATCCAACCCTAGATTGTCAAGGATTGTCATACTGTATCCCACTACATGTCGTAAGAGGCGATTAATGTGGGACCCACTGCCGAATCAGTGGTTTTCTTAAGGCCTTAACATGGTATTTGTTATTCCCTGCTTCATGTTTGGAATGTGGGGTTATGGCAAGAACTAGTTTACCCGTTGTCAGTATAATGTGACCGGATGGAATACCGTGCTTGGTGCCTTCGGTATAATATTTTAGTGAAGTAGCACCAGATCCGCGCTGTCGCAAAGAGGCAAAGGTATTAACATATACTGCCTCCAGCACACATACACAAAAGCATAAAAACGTTGAATAATCGTAGCTGTTAATAGCACGTTAAACAAAATAAAACCAAACCAAAACAATCATAGTATTATCATCAATAGAACATTTCTATTCCCGTAAATTGAAATGTCACTAATACAATCTATACATTAACTCAGTCAAATATCAAACACTTCAATTGATATGTCGAATTCATTTTGAGAAATCATGTAACAAATAGCAAGAGGACCTGGGGTCTAAATAGCTCATTTGATATTGTACTTTCATAATTTTATACCAGGTAATCAAAAGTGTACAAGAAATACAATCACTCTGATAGGGTAAAACACGAAGGACTTGACTGTATGACTGAATACCTCTTGCCCAGGTTTGTGCATTGTGTTTACATGGTTATGGGGATGGGATATCATAGATTTCTATGTTAAGGCCCAGGGAGTTAGTTCCCAGAATAACCTCCATTGGACTCCGAGTCATCTTTTCCTACGGACAATATAGACACAATTTGGTATAAATCCCTCCATTTGTACAAAATCGAAGGTTTTTAAAGGATTTCCTCTATTTCCCTTATTTGGTCCCGCCTCTTTGTACCCAAAAGGAAGGGAAAACTAACTATGCGTACAAACTGAAAACACTTTGACCAAGGATGATCCAGACCAAATTTGGTCAAAATCCACTGAGCCTTTAAGGACGAGTAGCGTTTTAAAGGAAAAAGTTGACGAACGACGGACAGACGCTGTTTCATGGTATAGGCTCACTTGACACTTAGAGCCAGATTAGCTAACAAATAAAAAAGTATCTGATTGAAAAGCAACATGTATTATATATACTAGTATATATATGTACATATACATGCACTTCTGAATGACAGGAAGTGTGATACGCACATACATGTAGAGGTTCAAGTTCTAGCACATCGTTGCCGGAATGCTTGCTCTCCATTTGCGCATCGTCTCTGCGCATTGATGAATGTTCGTATTGCATCGAATAGCATAATTATGAAAAATCTCGACCCTTTTTATTAACCAAAGTGATTGGAGTTAAAAAATGAGATATTTAGATATTGTGTAAAATAATGGTTGTAGGCTTATATATTTTATTGTTTCTACATGTATTTATATGGAAAGTGATCAAAACTGTGATTAACATCGTCAGAATACAAAACTAAAAATTGAAACCAAAAGAAATCAGGAACTAAAGGGAAACCATCACCACAGAAAAGGCATTATGAAACAGCAAAACGGATAAATATAAAAGCATAAAGGTGTAGCGTGCTTTTCACAATCGTGTTATCACTAAAATCTAACAGACATACATATTTTTAACGACACATACATGTATAAGCTGATATGAAAAGTCTACTTTAGGGGGGGAACGCACATCTAAATTAATCCACACATATTATTACAGTGTCAATAAATACTGAAATTTCAAAGTTCGTTTTCAAAATGTAATTGCCTGCGGACACTGCCATCCAGATGATCATTCCTGACATCATTATTCCAGTTGGTGAATAAATGAAAGTCACACATATTGTAATTAATTTGTGCTTTGAATACGTTGCTATGCGAAAGAAAAGGGATACAGTACTGTAAAAGCATAAGATTTCGTTTTTCAAATCTGTTTAGCGTAAACTCTTGATCGATGTATTCATTTGAGCATAAAATGCTCCTTTTAATCTTTCGTAGATGGTATTTACGTATTTGACGTTAGTGCATTAATTGTAATCATTTTAAGACGACACAATGTAAGCCCGCCTTATGTGTACTTTGTTTATGATGGCATAAGGCCTCTCGAAAGGTTCATAATGGGGGACTTTTTTCATCAAGTTGACCGAATAATAAGTTAACACAAGAAAATGAAGATGTCATGATGCATCATGACGTCACAATACGACTTGAACAATGACCTAAAATTAAACAATGTACTAACGTCAACATTTATTGACAAACAAGTTGTATTTAGTTACAAGCATGATTTTAGCAATAATCTTTTTGCACTCATTTGCATCATTTATTTTTGCCACTATCTGTGCTTTCAGAACAATGTAAACAGAATTTGTATATATCGATAAATATTGATTCTTTTTATTCTTTTTGTTCGGTATTTTCGGTAGCTTAATATACAGGAAAGGTTTTTCATATGTCATTTACACAAGAATATATATGTGTTTTTACATTTAAAATCTAGGATGGTCATTCTTTATTTGTCGTCTGTGAAGTGTAATACCATGTCGTATTTCACAAACAGTTTGTCCAAAGTATAATTTTAAACATTAAGCACAGCTCATTGTACAAACAACATTTCTAGATGTACAGTTCATATGAGCTTTCAGTTTAATGTTTTTCATTTCTGAATGTAACATCTCCTTCAATACTTCAATAGCAAAAATACAACATCCCGGTTTGTTTCATTCCGAGACATAAACGTTTGTTTGGAATTAATAATCTTAGAAGTAATCTTTTGGTTGTCTTTTCATTAATTTCGTTTTGCTAAGGATTTTCTACATATGTTCATCTGTTTTCATATTTTTTATAATGTTTGATAATAAGAAACATATTTAAAATGCATAAGTTGTTACTAGAAACAAACGATATTAAATGACATTTATCATAATATTTCTGTTGAACGAGTAATGGCCCCTAATCCATAGTCTTTAAAATGCTGTGTAGTATAAACCTAACTAGAGAACTACCAGTTTTCAAAAACGAAAAACATGTCCTGCTAATATATCTGAGGATGTATGTGACATATTGATGGAAAACAAATATAAATCTTATGATGATCCAAGCTCCAAGGGACATTTCGTATGATGAGGTTCAAATACTTATCATGTGGCATTCCGGCTCAGATTAAAAAAAACAAATCTATTCAAAGTACAAGCATGATAACGCATTTTTGTTTTTATTACACATTAGCACTATGAAGTATATTCATAGAATAGTATCACCTCACGTTCTGGGGGAAACAACGCTCCTATTTCAAAGATTTGTGTCCCAGGAGCACTGCTCCTTTTAAAACTGCTAAACCCGGTTCTTGTGGGATAACAATACGCTTGCTACCAAATTTCTTTTTGAGTGTGCTTTGAACCATATCACACTCAGCAAAACCACCTACAATGACAATCGCGTCAGTTTCTCCGTAGCGTCCGGATAAAATATCGTCTATGTGACACGCGATGTTTCTGACAGTTGGTAAAAAGAGTTCTTCGAATTTACGCAGATTCATGCTGATTTTCGATTTATTCATTTTTACATGAACATATTCTGCATGTGGAGACTGTGCGATTGCTCTTTCTAGGCTCTTCCTTGATCTGTCTTTTTTGACCAATTCAATTAACGAGTGAGGCATGGTAAAGGTTACTTCGGATGTCTTGGCTTCGTTTCGAGATGATACTGAAATAAATCTCTTTTTACTTTCAAATTGAAGCAGCATATCCAGATAATCATCCAGGTAGACATTTTGCATCTCTACCATGTTGACCGATCCAAACATTTCTTTGAGGAAAGTGAGATAAGCGTCGTTGACAGCCAGACCTCCCTCTGCAACACCACTGACTTCATCAACATGTACGGTCGATCCACACCCGCAAACCTTTTGTAAAGCTATATCAGCTGTCCCCCCTAGAGGGAAAGTTAACAAATGATAGTCACACTTTGATTGAAAAAAGGTAGACACATTTTCATACGAATAAAACAATTGGTATTTCCTATTCCTGGCAGATTGAAAACAAATCTGATCAACCCTTTAATGAAATATGTAATTATAAGGAATAGAAAGATACATTACGACAGGTACATTTAGATAATTGTAGTTTATATATTAAAGCTTCTGATCAACAAGCACTAGTAGATATGATACATTGTGTTAATTCATTTCTATGACCTATGCCCTGTGCAGGCCTCTCCCCCACGACCGACGGCAACCAATCGCCGATGCAAGAAATATCTACAGCTCCTACTACTATACCAGCGAGGTGGTGTTGTTTTTATCAGTAATCGGGTAGATCAGTGTTTTAAGCTTTGAAAACACGGCGATACCTGGTAGTTTATCTACCTAAAATCTTCTATTCTAATGTTAGGTAATTTACGATCATCCCGAAGACATCAATAATACTTTAAACATTTTTTTGAAGAGCTGAAAAGCATTCAGTCTTCAATCCTTAGATGATGAATCAATATCAATAAAATGTTTGAGAAGGAGCCTGAACGTTTCCAAACAAATTGTACACGGGAAATGTGTAGTTGATGAGTTAAAATATAAATTTCTAAAATATTGGACTTGTGTAAGTCTATGCCTAGGAAAATGAAAACGCATGTGGCGTCATCACTCACAGTATGACATCATTCTGGTAAAATAGATAGCTGTTGTGTATTGAGTACAATAAAACACAATCAGGCATTCATGTTTATTTGATGTGAAAGTTCTAAAAGTAGAAATTGTAAACAATCTGTATAAAGGACTACCCCTGGCACTAATTTGCTGACGTATTCATACGCCAAATGGAAAGCCTATAACATTCATATTCTTTGGTAGGTATATTGAGTCTAAGAGTAGTAGAAATATATATATAAAGCCTTATTTTCAGTTTTCCACCAGTTCAAAGGTTTTTTTTGTATACTCTTCAATTGCATTTTTAGTGTAACTGCTCAAGGTCCTAAATAACAAAAACTTGTCCCCTCTTCAACCGGATTATAACGTTAATAATTCCCAAAGAGTCATCGTTTATGAATTAATACCTAATGAAATTGTAATACAGACGCGAGTGACGCTTTTATAAACCTACTTATCATATCCCGTATATTCTAAAGTGTTATCTTGACTGACTATGGGAACTTGCAATGCAAAGACTGAACCACTAGTATGAGTCACACTATAAAATAGATGAGTTGAAATCGTATAGTGATTGTTAACATATATTTTCTGGTCAGTCACCAAACTTCGGTGGGGTACATGTATTGCAGATTAAGGTCACTGTTTTAAAAAAAAAAAGCTATATCTAGTCCCTGTCACCTCGCTACTTCTCTCCTTTTCTCTCCAGGATAAACTTATCTCTTCTGACATCACATGACATTGCTTTTTCTATGATGGCATGATACAATAAATCAATATTTCCTATATTTCTAAGGAAAAGCATCATACCTCAATCCAAATCAATAAATATTACGGTACATGTGCATGTGAAATGTAGTACTAAAAGGATACCCAGAAAATGTCGACATTGACACTGTCACAAGACGTCAATGAATTATGTATTCCTTCGAAAAACTTCAAACCTATGTTAACAGCTGCGAAAAGTAACAAACTACAGATTAATCGACTTAACTCCCGGTTAAAAGACACTATTGCCGCTTCACAAACATTTTATAAACCACGGGTAAAAAGAGATATCCAACAGGAAAAGAAAAGTATATATACAAACCTCCGAGATCTGCGACCATGCACTTCGTAAATGCGCTTTCTCTCCCACCTTCCCTCTCGTTGCCTCTATTCAGGATACTTTGTCGACAATACGTGATTGCAGCCACTGGTTCCAACTGTAGCTGGAGTCGATCCTTGCTGATCCCGGCCTTTATTTGATAACATGTGAAAGTTAGGATTTTGCTGATATGTAAAACTCTTTGAATCACTGCAATTCATACGCTCTTAAGCAAATATGATGTATTTAAAAGACTTTTCTCATACTAAAAATGTCTTTATTATTCTTGATTTTTTTTATAAATGTTATGATCCTATTGTATTAAAAAACTTAAATACTATCATGGAGCATGTGTTACATATTTACATGTACGCCTATAATACGTTACATACAAGCAACATATACATTGGTTTGAAAAAAAACCTTCGTTATTAAACATAGACTTTTGCTTAAGACCTTATCTATCTATTTTTTATCTACAGGAGGTAATTATATGGTTAGCTGGGAAACACCTCACGACCGGAATGTTGGTGGCATTTATTCAATCGTACACGTAACTACCCTCCTGAGCCTGAAATCAAAACACTATAGACTTTTGTTCTTAGAATATTTCCTCGATATTAACTTACACAGTAACTAACGGGGCATGTTTACTGCCAAGCTGTACGGTAAGTGGGACGATTGCGATTTTCCAATCGTGAATTTTCTTTTTCTTAATACTTTACCCAACTAACAGTGTTTTTATGTCGCAGCTGATTTTGTGTCACAGAGCTTTCTCTGAGCATCATGATGTCTGTGATATATGTTAACTTCTCACTGCAAAACTTACAATAAACCGTTTCAAATGACTATGGGCAATTTGTATGTCTCCATTGCGATCTCATTGGGAAATATGTTGTTACCTTTTGGGATACATGGTGCAGGTCGATTTTTTTATTACGCTCATTTAGATTGTCTAGTCGTTTTGTTAACATTTACTCGGTTTTTGCTATGAACACGTCATTTTTTTGGGATCGATATACGCACTTTCACTAGAATGATGATGAAGGTAGATTATCTTGTTTATAATGTTTCTGTTTTCCAATATTAAAGAATAAAAAAAAATAAAAAACAAGCTTTGGAGTGAAATCCTGCAATACTTTCATGAATTTGAAAAACAGTTTGGAAATTGACAGATAACCCTTTCAGACATTTCTCGTATCTATCATATGCATCAAATTTGAAACGCTGTATATAACCGTATCTATCATCAAATTAACACTTCATTATTGGACAGGACAGATAGAGTGTGGACCTCAGACTTAATGTATTGTATATCAGAAAGCACTTCACATTGCCTTCGTTGGTGTAATTTGTTTTGGGAGAGAACTTGAACTCAATCCCTTTGACCAATCAATAAAATATGTTTGAATGCATTGTTTGACTGAATATAAAGCTTAAAAACAACAAGATGCGGTGAATTGTAAGTTCTTTACCATTTCTAATTTAGGATGACTGAAACTTCATCAAAATAAAAAAAAGAGCTGACCTGTGCTGCTGCCTGCTTCATGAATTCCTTTGCGTTCTCATTCCAAATTGCAGGTATGGTCAATACGAACTCTACATCACCCTCCCTCAACGATTCTGTCAGGCTATTGTTGATATTCTCCAGAAGAGAGTCTTTCAGGAACCTGATGCAATGTCCAAAAATGTCGACTGCAGGCAGGTTTTTTCCAGTTTGGTCCTGTAGAAGAATCCCTGGATCAATTTTCTGTTGAAATTGAAAAGAGTAAGTTCGATGATTCAATTATCATTTGTAATCTTATCATCTCGTAACGGAGGTCATGTGATTGTCAAATGAATCAGGTAGATGGTATGTGATGACAATTCATAGGTTGGGATCTGGATAGTACTTGTACAATTGTACAGCACAATATGCAAAACGAGAGGAAAATTATTCCCAACACCTAACAATAAACCTATTGGCTTGTTGTTGTGTACTAATACGTATACTAATTTTTTTCTGGCTAGCCTTCATTAATTGGGTAAATAATAATGTAATTGATACTGTAAAGCAATACAATAGATGTGCTACAGAAATAATTCAAATTAATCATTTGATTTAAACATGTGTAAAGCCATGTAAACATTACCCACCTTCGTTCTATGAAGAAGCATTTTGAAATTGTGAAAAAAGTAGTAGTCCTTGCAAAGACTGCCGTCTTGAGTCAGTTGAGAGAAATTATCCTCGGCTTTGAAGCCAAAGGAGTGAAACGTCTTATCCGGGTTTAGAAGCAATGCTGTTGGTGCCTTGTGGGATAGCAACGAGTGTGCACCTGCGTGCCACTTGTTTAAATGGATTTGATCAACCTGTTGTGTGGATGAGTAGGCATAACCAGAGTAAGTGGTTCCCAAGTCAATGGCGGCAACATACAAAGGCGTCTTCCTTAAATTGTCAGAACGGTTGTTAAATATGTTGCATATAACAACATGTGTTGTAACTATAATGATGACAACTCCTTGATAGATGGCAATGCTCTTCTACAAGAAATAAAATGCATGTTTTTTTATAAACTGCAGAAATATAAATATAATAGAATGAGGTCAAGAAACAAAAATAATCGAGCGTCAAAATAATCGAAGCATCAACACATAAGGGCATGCTACAAAATTAACACCTTAGGACACCCTATGTGTGTATGTGTTGTATGAATGTCCGTACAAAGTTGAAAAGAAATGGTGAGATTATTCGCGTATTCATCCGTCGATGAGTGATCTGAAATGCTCACGAACATTAATGAAAAGGTGAATTTGTCTCACCGACAGTTTAGCTGTTCCTATAAGAACTAGACAAGCAGTACCCAAGGAACAGATTTATTTTGGTGGAGAGCGTTTTACAAGGGATGTAAGGTAAGGATTGTACAAGTAGTGATGTCATGATAAGTAAAAAACGTTATACAATTTGCGAAACTTCCAAGAGCTCTTTGATATTTATGCTTTGTTCTTGAAACATGCAATATTTTGTTTTTGCAAGCAATCTTTTGACTGATAAAAAACTTCGGAAACATTAAATGTGATATTGTCTTCCGTTAGTTCACTGAAGCAAACAAATAGACAGGGAATTTTGTGTGGACATTCAATTTCCAATTATCAGTGGGAAACATTCTTCATAATTTTTTGAAATAAATTTCACCATTGAAATTTATCTTCAAGGGGAGTTGTTGAGAACAATTAAATGACCAAGAGTGATTGAGACAATGTTTATGTTCAATTATAGAGTTTCCTGTTGTCCCGCAGTTCAGAGGAATACATTTAATTACTGGCTTTTCAGTGCACGGGCACTGGCCATATAATTAATTGGCGTATGTCAGATAAGACTTAGTACATATTTGCACCTGATCATGATTTGATATGATATTGAACTGTACCAATTTCATTTGTCAGTTCCAAACCAGGCCTTTGAGCTAGGTTCCCCTCCTATGTTAACCATTGAGGACTAATACAACATTGAACATAACGATCGGTGTTGATCATTTGTATCCGAGAGACTTTCAGGGAAATAGTATTATATTAAAAAGCAAATCAAGGTGAAAAGTAGGAGGGTAAAAGGTACTAAATATTTCTGTAATCAGGAGAAATGACATTTTTAAGCAAATCTCAACCCTTGACTTATGAAGGAAAAATGGACAGGAAGTAAGTGATTTTAAGGAGATAATGATAGAACAAAAACTTTATTATGGAAACTTATTATTTTATCTACGACTCTTCACAATTTTATGGTTAATACTGAATATGAAATGATCAGCACAGTTATTTTAACGGATAGAAATTCACAGAACACAATCGGCTTTAGTTTACATAAATGTCTGATTTACGAGCCGAATTTTATTCCTATTGTTTATCCAATGTCTCTTCCTGAATGTCGTACCGTACGTAACCAAATAAATTAAACGTTATATGATATATTCTTCAGCAATCGCTCCATTTCTATTGTTTGTCTTCTCCCTGATGATATATACAACACGGTCTTTTTAACACCCCAACACATATATATCGTTTACTTATGCCAAGGAAATGCTTAAAAGTGTTAACATACCTGTCTTTTTTTAGATCTGAAGTCTCTCTTTGCAATTTTTCTGCGTCTTTTGTTTTCTTCTCACTAGGAATATATACAATGTACAACATGCTGATCATTAAAAAATCGTTAGGTGTGATTAAATAAATAATTGTTTGAAACTTTTACTGTCATAATGCAGAGATACTATGTATATTGTAAAACCAAAATCAGGAAAAATAGGAAAGCCTAATTGAAAAATAACAATTCGGTGCAGAAAGTGAAATATAGCAACGTTTACTGCACCATAAGACCGTTTCATGTATTAAGTCTCATCAGATGTCCTCTACGTCTTAAAACGAACATTGATTTCTAACCTGTTTCGAAACAAGAGAAAGATGCCTTTAAACACCCTTATAATATTACAAATATAACAATAATTACAACCAACATTGACAATTTTTTCGCATTTGGTATCGCATGAAAATATTCATGTTAGTGTATGCGTTCAAATACATATACATTGTACGCTTCGTTGTTAGTTTGACAATGCAATCCATACAGTTGAAGTAAATATATTTGTATAGGTAATATTCTTCTAGATTTATAATTTAAAGTAAGACAGTGACCAACAAGTAAAATGTATAATCTTCGTGAATGGCTACGTATTCGTTTTATTTGCATCCCGGAAAAAGGTAAATATCAAATGCCATTCTCAATGAAACTAAGGCGGTTCATCAGTTAGCAACATTTTCAAGTTGAAATGACTTGTTCCCTAATTGTTGTAAAAATAAAGAAAGCTTAAATTATAAACTAGATAACAAGGAAACATAAGCGTTACAATTTAACTGTCACAACTCTACACTAACGAAACGTTTGTGATGGGTTTTTTAATGTCATTTCTCAAGAATGTGCAAGAAGAAGCAAGTTAATCATTATGAATGAACATCTATGTATCATACGGCGATCTATCATGATGATCGTTAATTATTATTAATGTTATATCATATCATACAGCAGTTCATAGGCAAAACAGTAAGATAGCAAGGGTACTAAAATAATACAGTTTACACTGCCTTGTATACCTTGGCTATAACATACAATCAAACGGCTCAAAGGGAATGTTTGGTTCACTTATTATTCATTGTTGTAGAAAATGCATCGCACATCTTACTTAAAAGTACATTTATCGTCCTAGTCATACGCAAGGATTCACGATCGCCTGGGGATTTATCATAATTAAACCCATACAAGATCATTAATCCCCGCCTTTTTTGCAACATTTTGTATCCCTGTAAACTAAATACGAACTCTTCTCTATTCTTCAAATGTTGTTTTTGGATTGATAGCAGGAATGAAGAACATGCAGGGCTTTTTCGATTTGTTAATGATCAGACATTTTACCGATACTCATTTAAATTCCCTCCATGTAATTAGTTTGAGCTTACGTACATTTCTGTTTTCAGTTCTGCATTTTCTTTCTGAAGCGTTTTCAATGTCTCGCTCTGCTTCGCGCTGGAAACACAACATATCCACGACAGTAATTATGCGTAACAGACATGAGGTGTCTAGATTATGCATTCCAACAATTAACTATGACAAGTTTAAATACGTTAAACCTTCAATAATTTGAATGGAAATACTATCAACGTATTTTTAAATAATGGAGGCGTACATTCTATATTTTGAAATATTTTCAAACAGCAAAAGAAAAAGATCTTTCTATTGGTTCAGAAGTCGAACACCAATGTACTTGTAACTTCGCATGACGTTGAATACCGCCTTGTTACACATATGTTGATTCCTCTTTCGCATCAGGAATCTTACATATTAAATGTCTTCTGTAGTGAATCTGAGTCAATAATATAACTCAAATTTACAACCTTGTTACAAATTCAGGAATGATATAACATACTTTATGATATCAAGAAAAGGTTACAATGTGAACATACTTGTCGTTTGTAAGATCCGTTTTCTGTCTCTGCAATTGTTCCACTTGTACCTCCACTTTCTCCCTAGAGATGGTACAATATGATAATTAGTTTAGGACTTGACGTATAACTGAGCAGATACAGTGCAACTATCCGATACTGAACTTATAAAGTATAAAGATGTATACTTTAAATTGTAACAAGAGGTCCATTGGACCTGTATCGCTCACCTGGTTTTATATTTAAGTCATTACAACTGAATGCATTAGTACATC
>JAUMHH010156689.1:25508-36183 GCA_032359455.1 Chlamys rubida | reverse complement strand
CTTAACTGCATGTCATATCAGTTTTGCATTTCACAATATGATATTACAAGAGGGGTATTTCATTATGCAAAACATTTGTGTGTGTGAGGGTGTGTGTGTGTGTGTGTGTGTGTTATATAAATATGGATCATAGCCTGAAACATTTATAGCTTTGTTTGTATGTCCCGAATTTTTGCTCGAGTGATGTACGATTAACTATCTTAGAATTGAATTCGGTTATAGGACTTAATTTGGTATTTTTATTTTACCCCATTCGGCTACCGGAAACCTGCTTGTGTACTTGATAAGACAATGAATATGATGACGATTTTTGCACAGATACTTTTCCAATTTATCGTTGTAAAATTATTTCATTGTCCTAGGGTTTTTATTTTATTCATGTTGGTGTGTATTCAACATAACAGTCATCCTCGTAATGCCAAGAGTTACGTTCACTTACGTTCTCTGCACCCCTGCAATATGTCACGACCAAATCGAAGGCACGCGGTTTGCAATTTTATTGGTTCCAAGAAAAAACCCTGACCGATCGCTAGACAGATTCTTGCCTTTTAAAAATTACAGAGGAGAGTCACCTGAATATAAAGTCAGTTAATTTCACCGCTACACTGCCGGGTAGTTCTTTTGATGTACATCAAGCTATTCCAACACTAGATGGCGCGTACAAAGCTTTCGACGTTACCATGACATATTCCAGGGTTGCAGGAAACTTAAATGAGTGTAACCCCTGGGGTATCAAAGATATTTAACCGTTATCATGGAACAAAGTCTTCTTTCTTTTAAATAATCTAATATAAAAATGATCAATTTTATCGTTTGTAACACATATAAATAGTAAATACCCGCGTTATCTTTCCCTTACGAAATGTCAGTGTTTACCAATGTCTTGTTACCGCTGATATTGAAAACCATGTGGTTGGGATTATCTAAGTTGATTAATATGACAGTCGAGAAGTTTGAATGAAAAGATGTTTTGAAGACAAACCAGTTGTGAACTCAATTATTCAGTAGAATTAATTTATTAAGTCTTCTTCAAAAATTATTTTGTCGTCTTTGTGATGAAAATAATACATCAAATGCAGGTTTTTTTTATCTAAATTGCAGATGCTATCTTAGAAAATCTCAACCGAATTGCTACAGGTATTGTCAGGTATCTAAGGAGCTAAATTACTCTTTTAAGGAAACAAATGACATCTTAATATCAAAACAGTTCAGCTTAACGTTGATGTTAAAGGATGATTTGGTTATAGCGAACATATTAATAACAAAATATATCTGCTCTTAAATGATAGCTATGTTTCACTTCTTACTACAAAATGATTACAAGACCTTATATGTGTTTTTTGTTTTTATTTAAACATATTTTATTGCACACTGACAAATGGATCAGAAACAAGGTCTTATAACTTGGTGTAACTTCTTCATGTTACAATATACATTAACATCACGTGGTATACAAATTATATATATACAGAAACGAAATAGTTGAGGACAGAACAAGATTTACATTGTAGGTCATTATCATGGTAATGTTACCCCAGACATCCTACTGGGAAAACATGTATGGTATTATTGTAGGGTTACTTTTTCTTTGTGATTTCTGTACCTTAGCATTTGTTCAACGATAATCTGACATAACGAAGTGGTTTACTATTACACCGATGGGGCGTATGAATAAACTGTTTAGAAACAAGAACATATCCGCTTTGAATATATGGCGGAAAGCGACGGTAAGGAGATGGCAAATGACACTTTTGGCATTTTAACACGGTTTGTATGCTAATCAATAGGATATACCTACAATGACAAAGATGAAATATTGTTAGTGGCCTCCTTCCAACGATACGATACTTCTCGCTCCGATAAATACTTAGTAATTTATGAAAACTGACTATTTCGTTTTTAAGTTCTTGCCAATTCATTATTTATATACAGATAATTACCCTACCCTCTATACTTTATAAATTCTAACGCATTTGGTGGGCATTAATACTTGATCACTGGCGATATAAACTGTCTTTTTTGTGGCAGCCTTTTTACATAGAATTTCGTTATCACTAGGAACGAAGTGATCAATATATGCCTTGGTTAACTAGTCCCTGAAGTCTCAATGGGAAAGTCCAGAGATAAACAAGTCCTAAAACCACTTTAGTCCTAAAATCAGACTTTACCATCTTAATGGAAAGCAAATTAATTTTTCAATAATTTTTCTCGTTACGACCCAGTGATGAATGTGTTATCAACGATAACTAATCTTTTGCTACATTAATTAATTCATGAGAAATTTGCATACCCTACTCTGCTAGACTGAAATAACTATTCCAATGTTAAGTGATGTATATATTCCATGCATACAGATAGGACTGTTGAGACTATGTTATGACGTTTTGGTTTTCGCAATTATGTGAAAGCAAACGGGATCATGTTCATAACAAGATAAGTCTATGGGACAGTCTAACGTGTTTTTTCTTCTTCATGTGACAGTCAGTGGGTACACGTACATCATGTGACAGTCAGTGGGTACACGTACATCATGTGACAGTCAGTGGGTACACGTACATCATGTGACAGTCAGTGGTTACACGTACATCTTGTGACAGTCAGTGGGTACACTTACATCATGTGACAGTCAGTGGTTAAACGTACATCATGTGACAGTCAGTGGGTACAAGTACATCATGTGATAGTCTGTGTGTACACGTACCTCATGTGAGATTCAGATAGAACACGTACATCATGTGACAGTCAGTGGGTACACTTACATCATGTGACAGTCAGTGGTTTCACTACATCATGTGACAGTCAGTGGGTACAAGTACCTGATTTACAGTCAGTGGGTACATTTTGTGACAATTTAGGTTATTTGCACGTATTGTCCTATATTGGTAAAACTACTCTTAGTTATAAATCAATAAGGGATGGTAATAATGTCGTTTATTTATTACTAATGATGGTTTTGCTGATATGAGTATATTAACTTAATTTTAACAAACGTATCTGTTTGTTTTGGTTTAAAAAGTTTTTTATCATTATTATTTTCCAAACTAATAAGAAAATAAACATATAAATATTTTCGAAATATCTGTATTTTTACGCAATTAAAAGCAAGTCCTGCTCAAATGTATTGTTGTGTACTAATTAGGTTAACTTAAAATAAATCACTACTTTTAAATCTACTTGTATTATGTTCTTGAGCTTATAACAAGTGGGGTTTCTTCAGTTTTATGCAAGATTCAAATATGTCTTATTATTTTAATAACACCTTTTCATCATTTTTCATCGATGAATCCTGTTTCCAACGGATAACCTGTGAAATAACAGTAATTATATCTCTAGGTGTATGTACATAACTTATGTATGGGTGTACGTAAATCATGTAACAGCCTATGATTGTACATAGCTTATGTATGGGTGTACGTACATCATGTAACAGCATATGATTGTACATAACTCATGTATGGGTGTACTGACATTATGTAACAGCCCATGATTGTATATAACTTACGTATGGGTGTACGTACATCATGTAACAGCCTAGGATTGACATAATTTATGTATGGGTGTACGTACATCATGTAACAGCCTAGGATTGACATAACTTATGTATGGGTGTACGTACATCATATAACAGCTTATGATTGTACATAACTCATGTATGGGTGTACGTGCATCAGGTACTGCCTAGGATTGACATAACTTATGTATGGGTGTACGTACATCATGTAACAGTCTAGGATTGACATAACTTATGTATGGGTGTACGTACATCATGTAACAGCCTATGATTGTACATAACTCATGTATGGGTGTACGTACATCATGTAACAGGTCATGATTGTTCATAACTTATGTATGGGTGTACGTACATCATATAACAGCCTATGATTGTACATAACTCATGTATGGGTGTACGTACATCATGTAACAGCCTATTATTGTACATAACTCATGTATGGGTGTACGTACATATGTACATCATGTAACAGCCTATGATTGTACATAACTCATGTATGGGTGTACGTACATCATGTAACAGCCTAGGATTGTACATAACTTATGTATGGGTGTACGTACATCATGTTACAGCCTATGCTTGTACATAACTTATTTATAGGTGTACGTACATCATGCAACAGCCTATGATTTTACATAACTTATGTATCGGTGTACGTACATCATGTAACAGCCTATGATTGTATATAACTTATATATGGGTGTACGTACATCATACAAAAGCCTATGATTGTATATAACTTATATATGGGTGTACGTACATCATACAACAGCCTATGATTTTACATAACTCATGTATGGGTGTACGTACATCATGTAACAGCCTATTATTGTACATAACTCATGTATGGGTGTACGTTCATCATGTAACAGCCTAGGATTGTATATAACTTATGTATGGGTGTACGTACATCATGTAACAGCCTATGATTGTATATAACTTACGTATGGGTGTACGAACATCATGTTACAGCCTAGGATTGACATAATTTATGTATGGGTGTACGTACATCATGTAACAGCCTATGATTGTACATAACTCATGTATGGGTGTACGTACATCATGTACCAGCCTAGGATTGTACATAACTTATGTATGGGTGTACGTACATTATGTAACAATTTATATTTGATGTGACCAAGTCATCGCAAATGTACCACACAATGATTTCATATAATGACTTCATAACGGGGTAATGAAATGACGCCAGAGATAACGTTATGACGTCAAACTGGAGATAGTCATAAGAGTGTTGTTTTAGACTGTAAGAATGACCTATAACCAACAAAAACATTTTACCTCTACGTTCTTATACTCGAAGGTATTTTTATCTTAGTGCCATACATTTTCTTAATAATCAACTTTCCAAAAAGAAATAACACTTCGGTCAATTCATCGACTTCAAGATAATTAGCTTAAAAACTAGAAAGCAATATAAGAAGCATCTTTATTAATAATTACACTCAGTCCTGACTATCTATCCATATTTGAGACGAAATGTGTTTTTTTTTAGTCTGCTTCTCATTTCCAGTTGCCAGATACGACTCATTCTTTATTATCAACATGGCCAACGGCAATGGAGACTCGCTCAAAAGTGTTCTTAGAGATCTAGGAGAAAACACATCCGTTCACGGCATTCCGAAGATCCTGACTTCCAAGAACAAGTTGCTGAAGATATTTTGGTTGATCGTCTTCTTGGGAACATTCGGGTATCTATGTTTTCAAATGCACGCGCTGTTTACAGATTACTACTCGTATCCAATAGAAACAACGGTATCCCTCAAATTCAGTGCCATCCAGTTTCCTGCTGTTACATTTTGCAACATGAACCCCATGAAGAAATCCATGCTGAAGATCGCTCCCGATTCACTTCAGAATTCTCTCAAACAACAACAGGTACGATATGATTTATTTTCAGACATTGCATTACTTTTCTGAGAGTTTTGTGGAGGTTCCTGCTGACTTTCCTTTTGTTTTGGTGTCTCCTCAGTCGCTCCTTTTATCGACTTTGAATGCAGTCCTTTGTTTCTTAACGCTGTGATCAATATATCTTTTTTTTTTATAGATATGAAATATCATATAATAACGTATGCTTCATACGATTCAGGAAATGTTTACCCTCTGCAGAAAATGGTTTCGACTCAAACTTTTAGTGGTGCTTACTATATCTTTTCCTTCTAATTTTGGTACCACATATATTTCTGCCGTCGTTTTGGTATCGAATTACGATCCGGTTTGACGCTTCAGTCAAACTTGCTCGTGCGACCACCTCTATTAAGAGGCGACTTGTGTTAAAAAACTCCATTTTAAAGTTCCCCATTGTAGTTATTTCATGGTGAACTGAACATGTAATAAGATACCGTCCATGTTAAGTAGCCAATAGTTCGACTTCCCAAGGACTTTTAATACGTATGTATATATATTTCAGGCCCAATCCTCGACAGAAGGAGAAAATACGGAAGAGGATGCCAACTATGGCGACTACGAGTATAACTACGACTATAATTATGACAATAGTGAATATCAGGAACAGCTTGACAACTACTTCTCCGACCCTAGCCCACTACAAGAGGAATATCTTAGATTACAAAACCCAATCGGACCGAAAAGCAAATGGCAGGATCGCATTGATAAATTCAAGACAGAATACAAGAAACTTGTAAAGTAAGCGTTGTTACTAATCATGAACATTATGCTCGACATAGTTTGGTTATTTTCATTTTTATTCATGATGCTAAATGAATAGGATTGAACAACAGGCAACGCCTTTATTAGTTCTTTCCTGCATGTATTTGCATGAACAGTATTATAGTTTATAGTGAAATGAAAAACTGAAAAGATACAACTTATATACAAAACAGATATCAATGTGCAACTCAAAGGTAAAGGGGAGATAACTTAAACTAGTTTTAGAAATTCTAGGTCAAACTGTGCTGGATCCTGACCTCACCTGGGTAATGAGCGAATAATGTGCGTCATCCTTCACTAGATCTTTCCTGGGAATTCAAGATCCATACAAAGTGACCCGTAAATCGTTGACTATTAAACATATACATATATAGTAGACAGAGAATACATGTATTATCACTAACCTATACTAATCCTGTAGGGTATATTCACAATTTAATGCAGTAAAAAAACACTACTTGTATATAATTATACATTAGACAGTTATTTCTTGTTACTTACTACTAGGTACTAGTCTATGTTGATTTATAGGACGAGCATACCATATTCACAGTATGCTCATTAGTAAAGGTTTACTGATATTGACAGCAAGTTACAGTATTACTCTGCATTTTCTGTGTCAGAATTTCTTTTACTGGTAACTTCATGTTTAGAGTAGTAATACATTGTAACTTATTTACATGTTATGATATTTATATAAACCGTTTTGTGTTTGCGATAAAGTTTGAAGCACTTTCTAGGATATTCTTATTAGTTTCTTGATCCCATTGTTGACAACTATTACGTATAGTATGAAGTGTATAGTGGGAGTGACTATCACCGAGTAGGGACGCTGAGAATAATTGTCTGTGATTGTTGGATCTGGCACATACAAAGAAGTAGTGGCGACTTGTTTCTGTGTATAACCTCATTCACATGCAGCAAATTATAATAGATGGTCATTATAGAGATACACATTTAAGTTGCTAGCATTATTCTTAATTTGACATATACATGAAGTATTATATGGATTTGCCTTTCACCTGCGTGTTTTAACACTGGATGAGTATCATTAGCTGGTATCTTACTAGTTTTGTTAATTAGTTTCTTAAATTGTCTAATTGATTATAAAGTCGAAATGTTGAAGGAAAGTTACTTTTAAAGTAGCTCTCAGTTCGGCATTTCTGTTTAATCTTAACTGATATTTCACATTTGTTAAAACATTTAGAAAATGATCAACTAGGCATGAAAGTAATGTGGTGATATGTTCTAGGTATACTTTATACTTTAAAATTAGTATATTTTCCCTCATATTCGCTAAGGTTTCCCATCCCAGTTCTTTGTATATTTTAGGTGTGTGGTACCTATACGAAGCCCTGTCACTATTCTAGCAGCATCTAGTTGGACTGATTATAATAATATTTTTGATTGCTCGCTGCAACTATCCCAAACAACA
This sequence comes from Chlamys rubida, assembly GCA_032359455.1. Classification (NCBI taxonomy): domain Eukaryota; kingdom Metazoa; phylum Mollusca; class Bivalvia; order Pectinida; family Pectinidae; genus Chlamys; species Chlamys rubida. The sequence continues at coordinate 28,549 of JAUMHH010156689.1, read as the reverse complement.
TTTGCATATTCTAAAATTTGTCTGATATAAGATATTTACATTGTATTTGGTAAACTTCTATCAAGTGAGGTTTTAAGGCTTCTTGATTTATTAATTATTTTATTTGCTGTATCATAAATACTTTGGATATGTTGACCCTATTGACCATCTTCATTAATAGTAAGACCTAGCATGATTTTCGTCGTCTACTCCAAATATGGAAGATATACTGTAGTTCACAATTATCTCACTCTTATCAATGCAAACGTAAACGCTGACATTTATTTATCAACAAAGTCTTTACTTGCAAGGTACGTCCTATAGACGTGCAACGGTGATAAAGGAGAAACAAGTATTAAACCAGAGTAGATTAAGACAGGTGATATATATCATAGAATGAAATAAAAATCAGGAAATATTTATAGTAACGATGATTGAAAGATAAGTCTGTAATACATTTTAATTAGAAGCGGATTGTATAGCAAACTTCGATAATACGGTAACGTTTTATCATCGCAATATCACTTTTCAAAAAGACAGTTTCGTTTCTCTGTTGGAAAACAGACGATCCTATAATTTGAAAATAAATCTGTCACATAGAACATACGAAGATCGCATGGCCCTGATAAACTTACAGCCCTTCGGGATGGGATTTTATATATGAGATGGAAAAAACTATATGATTGGTGTAATATAGATATAGTTTATGTTTATGGATATTGATTGGATTTTTATGCTTATCAAAAGCTAATAAAATTGATATATAAATGTATCGTACTGTCTCGATGTTATTTAAAAGCACAACAAGGTAATAATGATAATAATGCTTTAAATCAGTAATTTTTACCTGAATAGCTTAGCGTTGACGAGTGTGTTTATTTCTAATTGACTGTTTTATATTCCCAGTTCAGATATAAAACATTTCGGTCACCAACTAAGCGACATGCTGGTGTCTTGTGCGTTCAACAAACGGCGATGTAATTCAAGGTAAACCTTTCTCCTTTAGAAATTGTTCAATACATAATGTTGACTAATATATCATGTTCCAAGGGTAATCTGCCAAAGAGGAATCAATCTACGACTAAGAATTTGTAAACGTCATTGCATTTTATCCAGCATTTGACTTAAGATAGTATGACATGTTTCGGTTGTGGTTCACTAATCGCTTTCTTTATCTTTTTGTTTCGCTATTTATTGGAGTGAGGGGATAGATACTATTTTACCTGGCGATACCACGGTTTCCGTTTTAATTCTCAGCGTCGTCACACAATAAACAAATTCAATACACACCCTGTAGATGTTACTTTTTCACGGTATTCATTTTGTTGCGATCTCGCCATCACACATTTTATTTAGTCTGCGAAATAAATATTTTGAATTTGTTTGACGTACCAAATTTTTGATTTGCCTAGTCATTAATTTTTCATAAATATGTATATATATGTACTGCTTGTAAGTATTGATATATATATACACGTATATAAATATTTTGACTGGGCTGCCCGGGCTCGGGAGCCCCGGGGTCACTTCCCCGAATAGTATAGATTCCTCACACCGGAGAGCTCTTATTCATAATTCATCATTCATCAACCACTCTCTTTCTCTCTGAATTTAGTCTAGATTATCTAATTTTAATGAGTAATATTTGTATTTAGTAAAAAAAATAAAAAAAAATAGGGAGGGTAATGGGAATTAACATTTGCAAATAGAGTACAGGACTGGAACACAGTATTTCCCCTGCAAGTGGGGGATCGGGAAAATAATACACCTCCTGTTACCCACTGCATGTATCGTAGGAGGCGACTAATGTGGGAAACCCCTGCAGAATGGGGATTTGCTTTGGTGTCCTCTATTTGGGGACACAAAAGCAACCAAAATAAATCTGTTGCGCCCATTGAATATTTGGGATCTTTATCTTTCTTTCTACTTCTAACTTCCTTTGATTTCCTAGCGTCTTGCTTGGCAACACCTCACTTTTGGCTCGAATGTTGAGCGTTCGCCCAGGTGAGAAAGGCAATGGGTTCTGTCCCCAGGCCGGTACATACCAAAGTCATTAAAAATGGTAGTTGCTATTCCCTGCTTAACGTTCAGCATTAAGGGGAATGGCAACAACGGGTTCACCCGTTGTCAGTATAATGTTGTGCTTGGTGCCGCAGTGAGATAGCACCATAAAGTCGGCATCAGATTCGCGCTATCACCAGGAAGCAAGCACACCAACATATCCTGTCTCATTGGTACACACACGCAAGCACACATACAATTCACACATGGAGGCACGTCCTTAAATGACATTAGCTGTCAATAGGACATTTAACAAAATTAAACAAAACAAAACATCTACTAGTCGTGTTTCTATCTTCACAGATAACTATCTATCTCCACGTGTACGTCCTGTCACTCCTTTCTGCGGCTTCCGGTATGTTTACCAGCGCTGTATACACTAAGCGTTATGAAAATTAAATATTTATATGAAATTTCATATAGATCGTGTCTACTGTAACTAAGTACTATCATAAATTCAATTTACTATAAAAAAAAATACTTTTAATAAAGCATTTACCCCATTTTGTTTTCCTTTTCTTTCTCTTTTTTAAGACAGAAAAATCGTAAGCATTTCTAATTTATATTTCAAAAGTGTGTGTACCGAAAATGGCGGTGGAAAGATTTCTGTAAAATATCGAACCACGTGTACCTTCGCGTAGACAGAGATGATCCTATTACGAGGCAGAGTAGTGCACTTCTGTTCAAAGCTGATGTGATAATGCAAATTAGGGGAAAGTACGATAGTTACATCTGCTTCACGGCTTGGTGTCGATATTGATGTGGTATCGAATGAAAAGTTCTTGTGATACAGACTCACAGATACAAACATACAGAACCACACATTGTCATACAGACTCACAGATACAAACATACAGAACCACGCATTGTGATACAGACTCGCAGATACAAACATACAGAACCACACATTGTGATACAGACTCACAGATACAAACATACAGAACCACACATTGTGATACAGACTCACAGATACAAACATACAGAACCACACATTGTGATAC
>JAUMHH010156689.1:0-25408 GCA_032359455.1 Chlamys rubida | reverse complement strand
AGACTCACAGATACAAACATACAGAACCACACAAGTCCTCACCTAAATCTCTGTAGAGTTTTCTGATAAAAATGACACAATCGCCAGGAATTAAAATGGACAAAACATTACCCCATATCAATCAATCTGACCCGTGGAGCCGGACACAAACACACAATTGGTATGTGAGAGACTATTATTAAAATAAAAAGCAGGATTGTAATAGAAGTTATTTATTGTTGTTGTTGTTTAAAGCCTGAGTTGTCATTCAGTGTAGCTGATCTAAGGAAATTAGTTTGTATTATAGGCATACACTAAAACATGGCTGACGATATCACTGTGGTTTGGAGACTTCAATCTCAGCTCACTGGTCGTATTGTCATGTTTGGTCCTTGTTCCGTTGGGTTGGCTTGATTTTCAGGCTTTCCCTGGTGTCATTGGGTTCTTTGGTCTGGCCTTTCCTCTCGTCTGAAGCCGAGGAGCTGGGCTAATCTCTGTTGCTTGGTCCTATTGGAGTGGTCAGGAGCTGCATTCATAAAACACGTTGTCATTGATCATGCATGGATTCTGCGCTCAAACCAACTATTCTGAAATTCTCTTAAATAATGTTAAACGATCAAAATGTCATATGCAAACATTTTGAACGTTATTCGCCTATAAGTTTCTGTGAAATTCTTCCAATCATTGTAAAAATGCGACTTTTCATTTATCTATCGCAGGAAAATTGGGCTTGAGCACAGAATATGGTTTGAGCATTGGAATGGTATCATAAATACGGGCCCTGGTCTCTTTCGGCTTGTCTGATGCTTTTGGTCTGGTCTCCCGTCTAGTCCCTGTTTTATGCTGGACAAGCCTCGGGTCTAGTCTCACTGAGCTAGCCTAGCCTCGGGTCTAGTCACATTCAGCTAGTCAAGCCTCGGGTCTAGTCTCCATGAGCTGGTCTAGCCTCGGGTCTAGTCTCCATGAGCTGGTCTAGTCTCCATGAGCTGGTCTAGCCTCGGGTCTAGTCTCACTGAGCTAGCCTAGCCTCGGGTCTAGTCACATTCAGCTAGTCAAGCCTCGGGTATAGTCTCCATGAGCTAGTCTAGCCTCGGGTCTAGTCTCCATGAGCTGGTCTAGTCTCCATGAACTGGTCTAGCCTCGGGTCTAGTCTCACTGAGCTAGTCTAGCCTCGGGTCTAGTCTCCATGAGCTGGTCTAGTCTCCATGAGCTGGTCTAGTCTCCATGAGCTGGTCTAGTCTCACTGAGCTGGTCTAACCTCGGGTCTAGTCTCCATGAGCTGGTCTAGCCTCTGGTCTAGTCTCCATGAGCTGGTCTAGCCTCGGGTCTAGTCTCCATGAGCTGGTCTAGCCTCGGGTCTAGTCTCCATGAGCTGGTCTAGCCTCGGGTCTAGTCTCACTGAGCTAGTCTAGCCTCGGGTCTAGTCTCACTGAGCTAGTCTAGCCTCGGGTCTAGTCTCCATGAGCTGGTCTAGCCTCGGGTCTATTCTCATTGAGCTGGTCTAGCCTCGGGTCTAGTTTCATTTTGCTGGTCTAGCCTGTACTGGTCTGATCACTTGGTTTAGTGTCCTTTCACTTGTTTTGTTTGGATTGGCTCGTTTTTATACACACTTAACTGTACTTGCCCTCTCTGCGATTCCCAGAATAATAACCCCCATCCCCACTTTCTGGGGTTTTCTTTGTTGTTGTTGTTGGTGTTTTTGAAAACTTGTTATGGACCCGCTGTGGACCGGCTATGGAGCAGTTGTTACTGTCATTTGTCTTGGCCATGTGCCTCTAGCTTCTACATACGTGAATTAATTTTGTTTGTTTTTCAGTCAGCAGTATTATATAGTATTTACGTGTCAGCTACCTTCTTATCGCTCAGTCTAACAAGATCAGCCGAGTGGAAAACAACACACGGCGTTATCTCTTGACAAAGTATTCCTCAAATATTCTCAATCAATTTAAAGCAATCCATGTCCCTTTTTTATCAAAGGACATGTTATCTTAGGAATACAGCGACACTGCTTTGAGGCTACATTTGTAGGGTCTCTAGAATGTTTGTTACGTAACGTTGAGTACAGGTAATGTTTGATCAACAACCTTACACATTAAGTACTCAGGTGTGACAAGCTTCAGGTACAAATCCAGGTATCGCTTGAGGACAATGCAATTAGCCTCCCAAACTAGTCACAATGACGGCTTAATTGTACTACAAACGTTCGCTCTCCTTTCTCGGCGCTAACACAATCGCTGGCGGTGTCTGAAAGCGAAAGCTTTTGAGTACGCCCATTAGGGGTATATACGTATCAATAGCGTTGATACATTTACCTCCATAATGTACAAAGGTCTGGTAAGCTTAACAAAACTGTTTTCATTGAATACCTTGTTTGCATCATGGCTGCACCTTGGTAGGTTGTTTTAAGCAAAGCGATCCATTGTTTATGTCGATCTGACAACTGAGAAGCTATGGCGCCTGAGGAAAGGAGGTTTCTCTGTTATCAGTTAGGAGTTTCTACGTCTCTGGTACTACGACAATTCAATGGTAAATCTAGGCGCACATCCAGCTTTGTTTCTTTTTCCCCCATCATTTTTACAGTCTAAACTAAGGAAACAATCAAACAGACAACAGAATCGACAGTAGATTTGACAAGCATATGAGTCCTTGACATTTAAAACAGTTATTTTATCACGCCTACAAAACAATACCTCGGGGGTTTTTTCAATTACATATTTCAAAAGTGAATAACCTTTTAACCATCAAAACGTTACTTTAGTTAAATCCACCCTCCCGACCAAATTCAACCACTGCAGAATGACAGCATGACCATAAACCGAAATGATTCATTTTTGTCGTTTAAAAATATGTAAACGGAGGTTAATGAGTGCGTTCGTGATTTTCGGCAACATAGTCATTTACTTTAAGGGCTTCCAACTTTGAATATCAAGCTAACAATGCAGTGAGCAGATATAGATCGATAGTTGTCCTTCACAGTACACCTGGGTCAGCGTAATTAGCTAGAGGTCAAACACCTCACACCTGGCCAGCTCCACCCAAGGTGTCATTACCTATCATTACTTGTCATACAATGTTCGGAACACCTCGGGCAGTTAACAAAGGTATAATAGTCATTATGAGGGAAAGTCACACTAGCTATACAAATCTTTGACTTTCCTTTTGATCTTTCGATAACTTGTGTAGAATAGGGTCATTATTAATGGTCCAAATTCCTACTCCGTATATCAATGAATGTTCAGCATGACGGCGTTTTCCCAGCGATGCATTTATTCGGCGTTTGTGCATGACTCCCGCGGGGCTAATAAGTCATCGAGCGCAGACACCTGCAGCCGGACACTGCTATCCATGGTCGACCGCAGTGGTCAGTGGGAAGATGCTTCTGACGTCATCATATTACAGCGGTCAAGTGGTTCTGACCAGCACTTCACGGACGATAACAAATCGAAAGATGGCGTTGACGTAAATGCATTTCAGACACATACATGTGGTCAACTTTAATCATGTCTTGACCACACGGGCTGACATTGATAGGGCGATAGATTAAACTTATTAAACATACTATCGTACGTTGCTATTGGTAATTGGCCGGACCAGTTATCTCGGACACTGCCCACATGTTGCTTACTTTGAATCCTATAATTGCGTTGAGTGACTCTCCGTGAGCTTTATCACTATCCCGAGGGCCAACTGTTGGTACATCTCTCGACAGATGACAAAATGCTTATTTGACATCTGTTTGGGGGGAAACATACGAATTAAATATTAAAGTACAAAAAATGGGAAACCGCCATGGAATTATTAATGATAATCCTCACACAATACCTTTTTGTTTAAAGCTGTCATATGGTACCTGATACGTGGCTTCAGACCGTTGTGGCACACAACGTCATGATACTGGTCCTGGACAACGCAGCACTATCATCATTACAAACGGTACTGATGACGTGAAACAATCATCTGTTTTGCAGTAGTAGTGTCTCGATATATATATGAAGATATATATGGTACTATCTTTTACCATACACAAGCACATCATACAAAATTGTGAAGTGTTGTAAGGGAACTTACAAACACATTACATTTCATTTCATTTATATTGGTATAGAATTCCTGCCTGATATGGGTATGAAATGAAAATTCAACTGAATTAAAATCATATATCAATTTACTACAGTACTGGTCGGGTATTGAGGTGATAGTCTTAGTTATGATTGGCTGAAACTGGTTGTTACTAAGACACAACTGTTAAACTGTCTAAGGCTGTCGAGTAGTGCAAATGAAACAAGGAACGCAACTGCTGTTCTTGACGTGGAGAATTGACTTTATAAAATATATGTTAAATGCACATTATCCATATTGTAAGTTTATATTTATATTATGAATGTATTATGAGCAAATCAATTTGTCAGCCACACGAAAGTAGCTAACCGTGATGTTATTTAAGGTACATAAGGACCATTTTGATTTGTTTGATCGTTTAGGTAACTTTTTATGATGTATCCCGATGATTGGGTGTGATCGAGATGATGTTTGACACGGAACACAACGAGAAATTGAACGCATCGTGATCATCGGTTTTTTCTAAACTTAAGCAGGAAAATAATATACAGCTTTCAAATATAGCTACATTATTCACCAGTAAAGCAGGAAGTTGTACATTGCAGAACCGGAAGTCACTGACTTAGTACCTTACAATCACATTGTTAAAAAGAGAGTAATGGTGGTGCAATGTACGACACGTAAGACGCCAGCTAAAGCCAATCAATCACACGAGATCGATAAAGATCGATAGGTTGACAAGGTCGGGGAAAGACAAATAGACTAATCCCGTGACGTCATCAGATCGCATCGCCAATCATCATTTATTATCATCAGGATACATTTTCATTAGGTTTTTGCCCCCTAAGCTAATCACTAATGATCAATTTATTTGTTCCCGTCGATTGGCTCCGACATGTGTCGTCCCCAAGGTAGTTTGAATTGCCATCATCCAACTTTATTACATGAAATGAAATAGGGTTTAACATATTTCACGGATACAGATCAGCAAAATAAGTTTCACACACCAGGCCTTCCTTTGTATATGAAGTTTATACCTTGAACTTAAATTTGAAAAGGTGAAATTTTCATAAACCTGGGATTCATCTTCACGAAAATGCTCACATTTCCGAATATTGTTATTTTGTATACAAGTTGCCTTTCAATTCTGACAACGACGCTTAATAATACTAGACGGGTTCGTTTCTACTTATAACATAAACTAGAAAATATATGATAGGGTACATTTAAAGAAGGAAAGTTTCATTTGTCTGTTTCTAGTACCAACCATATATTTCATCACTAGGAACGACTCCCTATGATAGAACACTGACAGTGTTTTTTTCAGTGGTATAGTTATTCAATTCAAAGGAAAATTATGAGTAAGTATTGATTTTCACAGTATGCATTAGTTAACCTACAAAAGATATCTCAGGAAAAGGATATATGAAATATCTTTAACATGAAAATGATTATTGAATAGTAGCTTTTTAGTATGTCTAGATATGGCAGCAACGCAACGGCTCCATAGCTCAGTTGGTTAGAGCGCCAGTCTAGTAAACTGGAGGTCGAGGGTTCGACTCCCTCTGGAGCCTTGTTTTCTTTTTTTCTTTTTGTTCTATAGACCCATACAAATAATTCCTATCATATTAAGGAAATATTCGGTTTTATATTTTTGGTGGTTTTGTTGGGGGTTGGGCTTGTAATACTGGTTCATTATCGCAACATTTCGTCAAAATCCATTTAAATTTGATTTCATGCTTTTGACGTAATTTCCTGCAATATGATACAATCGGATGGGGGTGGGGATTGCAATTGTTTCTATACTGATTAAAAATAATTTTAAAGATTCTGAGATAAAAACAAATATTCACCATTACAAGTATACCAGGGAGTCCGGAAATGGCGTTGGTTAAAAAGTACACTAGTAACTGTCTTATGTCATAGCATTGATCAGTAGAAGAGATAAATAAAATAAATCAAATCAACAAAAGATACAACCCGATAATTTAGGTATCCTCATTATTAAATTGTTTTTTTTTTTGACATGAGAATTATAGAATAAAAAACAACAATACATAGTGTCAACGAAACCGTAATTCGAAATAAGGGAGGGGGGGCGGGGAGGGGGTTAATCACACGATAACACATCATTACATGTACATGGTATACAGGTTTAGATGTTAACAGTATGCAGTTTGTCTAATGAACTGATTTCATTTTTAGCAAAGAAAATGATAGAGAAAATATATCCCTGCATCAACCATATGGACACTGATTTCGCGAAGGCTTGACAGTTTTTGTACTTCCGCTCACAAATTGATACGACAAGGCGGAAGGTTAAAAGGAGACCATTTCTGTCCTATGTGAAAACGGAAAGATTAACTCCGAGCATCTGTTATACAGGAGGAGGGGATAAAAACGATGCGAGTGGAGCAAGAAAATAGATCGTTAACACCAGATAAATCTGTGCTAATTGACAGTTGTTTGTAGAGGAGACGAGGTGATGAGGATGGAGGAGGGTGGGGGTGGATGAGAAAAGGGTGAAGAAATAAAGAATTCATCCTATCATCATAGTGGTTAGGTGCAAACTCCAATAACGACTCATGTTCGACTGAGATAAGTTTCATTGTGTCGAGGACCTGCACGTGTTCATAAATACTCATAAATACAAACCGGACATGAGTACAGGCACGGACTTAGGGTACTCTGGGGATTTCATACCTAAAGCTACATATTAAACGGGACTAAAATAGACCAAACTCAATTTCAAAACAGATCAGTATATCTTTGTAACATAATAACTTCACACCGCGTTGACAGCAACGACACAAAAACCAATAAAGAACAGCTATGATCTAATAAAGAGTTAATTTGGGGCTAGATTTGATTATATTTTCGTTAGCGTTATTTAGTAGGCCCCTTGGTGAGCCCCGTACTGATGACGGTCCAGTATGACGGTGACACTCGCCTCCTTACACACAGATGGTCACAAGGGTTTACTTCCACACTCATTCATTAACTCGAGGAAATACTCGGCTCAAGCAGCGACTTCTTCTCCTCTACCAATATGGCGGATGACAGGTTTCCGGTTTATGGGGGATAACAATACAACAATATCTCAAGCGCTTGAAGGACGTTAGCTGTTGACAGTAAATCCACGTGCAGGTGTTCAGATTTCATGATTATTACCAGTCTGCCTTCACACTTTCTACTTACGTATAGGGTTATAATAACGCATTGTGTACGGCATTGAAACGGACAGTTAACAATAAATGTCAACTCCTGAAATATTAACTGTCATTGTATTGAAAAAGGGCTTCTTTACAGAGAATTAAAATAAAATCGGTTGTTTCTATTGCCGTAAATTTGTTTACATGTGTTGTCGATATCGGGAAAATATAATTAATTAGGCCTATCGATCTAGTTAACAATTCCAACAGTTGCGTTGTAACAATGGTTCCACACATATCGGTATCACTCTATTGATGCGACACCTGTATGGGAAGGACATCTGCTTATCTGTCTCCGGTAAAAACATCACACAAGAAATACAATGATACAGAAATCAAACATAACAATTTTGTACTTTTTTCATGTTCACCAAATTATGGCACTTTTCTTTAATACAGATCACTCGGCAATTCATTTCACATTTCTTATACCTGGGAACGAAGTGGGACGCTTTGCGCACCTGTATATATATAATATCGAACTTCAAACAGGTAAAAAGTAATTAATTAATACCAACATGTCAATAGGACTCATGCTTTTAAACATTTCAAAATTACGGGATAATAGCCGATTTGTATGGCAGTGTTTTGTCACACTCACTTACTATATATCTCACGTATTCCTTTATTGAATTATAGATGTCACGTGACAGTGAAGGACAGACAAATAAACACCATTTTCAGGTTGATCCAAACATCCCTGTTACAGAAAAATTGCGAAAGTGTTGTCGGAACCCATTAAAGAAATTGGCCAGTATCAGTTTACATGTAGAACACAGATATAGTGTGTGTGTGGTTTATTTGCATAATTTGATTGGGACATATAGGAACCAATTACCCTGCCTAATTATGATGATGCCTATTTGCCTTATGAAGGTTTAAAACAACGGCCGTGTCTGACAGCGTTGCAAGAAACGATGTAAGTGCATCAATTCTGTTGGTGGAGATAGTGTAAACAGACTTCAGCTAAACATGTATATATGGTTCGTAGTATCACCACTATCAAAACGTATTTAGTGTGTGAAACTTAGAATCCAACGAAATCTTTTCGACCCTTTTGTGTGAAAATGAGATTGGAGAACTAACCAACATTAATCGAAGCAAAGCAACACACTTTTTTTTTCAACGAACTCATATCCTCCGAACTAAGAAACATAATGTATCATATTTGCCGAACTAGAATACAATTCTACGAAACTAAGCAACAATGACACTTCATTTGCCTAACTCCTTGACATCGTCACATATGTAGCTCATTTACAGGGAAGAAGCCGTCGTATTGTGATGCTGTCACCAATGTAACTACGGTTTACAGCTCGTTACACTATCAAGTACGTGTACCACTCCGCCGTCACCGAACATCACAAGTCCTTATAACAAGTCTCTTCAGACCGTACCATTCAGATCTCGTCTGGTGACTGTTCAAGTGCTGTGTTTTCTGTATCAACAGGGCCGTATGAGGAAGTTGTTGTAACGTATCAGTCGAGCGAGTGACGTAAAAGCCAAAACCTGTTATCATTTCCCTGTAGAGTCACTGTGCTTTCCGAATAAAATTAATTTCTTCACTTCTTTAAATAAATCAAGAAACAACAAGAGAATACCGAGTATCAATATAACAATTCGAAGAACTCAAAATCGCAAAACCGATAGAGACCCTTGAAAAAGTACAAGGATTATGACAAAGACCATGCGTTCCGGAAGGTTAAGAGTCTTCTGTTTTATCGACCACACGTACCATCTAGGTCAAACCCTAGTCCGAATGTCACATCCTCGACAACGAAACTAAAGGCACTCTAATCAACATCTAGCCCGAGTTTCCTCTGTCCCTGACACCAGACTCAGACATTTTGACAGAAAGATTTCTGGTCTGTCAAAATGTCGAAGTCTGGTGTCAGGGACAGAGAAAACTCGGGCTTATCTACATCAAGTTTCTTATCGCAACAAAGAAACATGTTTCCCTAAAAGACCCATCTTCGCTAACCAAGGGTTATGATTTGGGACGATCTACAGACCGGATCGTACTGGATTTTAACCCTTGGCTAGCGAAGATGTGAGAGATCATGATGGCGACCATAAAACCTATCCATAGTTCTCAGATTATGAATTTAGTAAATATACAAAAAAGTACAAATTATTGATGGTGCTCAAATTTAACAGTTCGTTTGATATCAAAAATCGTCAACCGTTTTTGCATGATTTCCAGAGTGGAGGAAGTAGGATTATTGAATTAAGGGATGTCATCTTATTATTTGCAAAAAACACATTCAACTTCCATGAGTGATTAACCTCTTGTTCTTTAAACAATTAGTCGTGAAGTTAACCTGCAAAATGTTACACTGTTAACGCTAATTAGGTCATATGAAGGGTTGCAATTTCCCGATGTCTCCCTAGCAGAAGACATGCACAGTGGACCCCTCCCCTGCTCCTGACTCTACAGTCCACTCTATACACACGTTAGTCGCCTCTGGTGGTAACATGCAGAGAGATATATCAGAAGTATTCTATCCCCGAATCGTCGGAGCCCAGTTTGGAAGGTAATGGGGTTTTACTTTGGCTGTTTACTGAATGTCCTAACCAGACTGGCTACCAGCCCCTTACTTGGCTACCAGCCCATAACTTGGCTACCAGCACCTAACTTGGCTACCAGCACCTAACTTGGTTACCAACACATAACTTGGCTACCAGCCCATAACTTGGCTACCAGCCCCTAACTTGGTTACCAGCCTCTAACTTGGTTACCAACCCCTAACTTGGTTACCAACCCCTAACTTGGTTACCAGCTCCTCACTTGGTTACCAACCCCTAACTTGGTTACCAGCTCCTCACTTGGTTACCAACCCCTAACTTGGCTACCAGCTCCTAAATTGGTTACCAGCTCCTAACTTGGTTACCAATCCCTAACTTGGTTACCAGCCCCTAACTTGGCTACCAGCCTCTAACCTTTTTATGAAGACTTAAACCAGCTGCATTTTACTACTAGCTTTTTTCCTCCTAGTTTGAGAACACCGAATCAGACATCCAAGTGATCAAAATTATTAGGTTGGTTTTTTTTTAAATAATTTAATATTCTAGAGACGGGAACCAGTCTTTGTTCTCACCGATACAGCTGTATATAGTACACATATATAAAGAAATATATTCTCTTTTGTTGTTTTCCTTTTGTCTTACATTGCTGTATAGTACATTATGACGTTCAATGTCTTAATAACGGGTATCCAAGTATCATTGAAAAGTAATCATTATAACAGAGAGATTAATTCGGCCATAAGAACATTTGTTATGTTTTGCCGGAGGTATCAGACGACCATACCTCGCGTTCGATCTTTTTTTTACCAGATAATAGAGCTGACGGGTGACTGACACTTCAGAACGTCGCTCGGACATCTGGCTCGACCAGAACCACGTGACACGGATGACACTCCGTCATTATCGCTGTTTTTACGATGGTCCATCTGATAGAGAAATTGACAACACTTGTCAGCGATACTGACACTCAACGACAGACGTATCACCGGTTGACGCATGCGTACTTTATTTCCGGTGCATTAAGATCGTTGATTTCTCAACAAGATAACATTTTATTACGAATTTTAGATCTGAACGGGATTTAGTTGGAAACTGTGTTAATTTACATATAGACTTCGATAAGAAATAATTTAGTTCTATTTTCGAAAGAAATCATCAAGTCACATCAAACGAGTAATGTATACATCTCTGACCACACTGACTGAGGTCGGAGTGATTGTCCACAATATAATTACTGTCATAATTTTTTCTTCATAATTAAGTAATGGTTTTTCATCGCATGCTTTCATCGTTTAAGCCCCTAAGCAACTTTAATTCAACTGTTTGTTGTATTGTGCTTTTCGTCAATTTTTATAATATTTAATTGTAAAAAAAATACAATCAAAATTCCATGGAAATGTTTACGCAAAAACAGATGTTAACTTATGATAATAATACCCATATCCGACAATATTAATGACAGGAATATCGTGAATTCGAAAATCGAAAATCATATCCGTACCACAAATATCGACTTAAACACGGTGGTGAGAATTTGGCTAGTCTTTTCCCAATGCGGCCACCCATATGGCCTTTCCGGCAATGTCGATTTCCCTGTAGCGGCCAGCTGTTTTTACCCAGACCTCTCACAAAGGAACATTGATTTCCAATCGTCGGTTGAAACGTACATACGGTCAGCTTCCAGCAACTTGCACCGGGCTTTTTTTATTTAGTCCGCCTGGGATAGTTAGCCGAGTGTACACCTTGCATTATTGATCCCAATCCTTTGTAGTTACGTGTTTGAAAGGGGAAGGTGAGGACGGGCGCACGTGTTTGTCACCTGTCCCCCGATAGCTAGCACCGGTCCCCTCCTCCCCCTCCCCTCCCCCTCCCCTGACACACCTGTACGGGGACGCACTGTCATAGGGCGGGATTTCTCGCTCGTCTATCACTGAGGTTAGAGTACACCCAACACAATAGTAGATACGTGGTCAGTTTTATTGAAGCATCGGCCGTAGTCTGTGGAGCAGGTGCACCTGGTCAGTCTGTCACTCAACACACTGATGGTCGTTAAGTGGCTGTCAGCATAACGCACGTTTGGTCACTAGTAAAGAATGTAAAGAAACACGTTCCCAGGCTCCAAACTGGCATTACAAATATATTCTGGTGAAAAATTTACAATAAATATGACTACATCATTCTTGTGTATTTTATTCACATTTTTGCTAATCAACATATCATTTATATTTGTGATATATCTCCTTGCCAAGGTTACATTACTTCCAAATATTACATAACGACGTGTGTACACATGGACTGTTATTGCTAATTCCTATACGTTGTCAGTTTCAGAATGAAGCATTGCAATTGTAAATTGTAGATATCATTGAAATTGTTCATATGGCCCGTTATCTGTTTTTAAATAATCTTATTAAAAGGTGACAAGTACGTAAAGAATTTCTTGTTCTCATTATTTTTACAGAAAACTGAAATATAGTTGTCCCTATTTTCTCTACAAACCCGTGTTTGGGTGCAGCGTTTCGTGTCAGCCATTAGTTGGGAAGTGCAGCTGCATGAACATTGAGGAACTAGCCCGGACCATAAAACCCAATAGGGCGTTAGAATCCCCCATGTTAACGAATGGCTGCCAAGATAAAAAAAAAAAAACACCGCTCCATTTCTAACGACTATGATGACGAAATACACAGTGATTTTTAAAAAAAATCTGGCTTAATTAGCGTATGATACTTGTGTTCAATGACCTTTTATTGTTGGAAAAATAAAAGGTAAACCAAAATACATTTTTGTTTTTGTTTGTTTGTTTTCTGTTAATTTTTAATGGATTTGTTTGGCTATTTTTTTCTTTGTTAATCTAGGAACCTTAACCCTATCACAGTTAACCGTTAAATTCAAATCGTTTTTATATATTTTGAAATGTGTGAAGTATTTCAGTTTGTATCGTGTTTGGCAAAACGTGTACCAAATATGTTTAGGACGAGGAGAAAGGCGCAGTAAACGAAACATAACCATTCTTGACCTCACGAGCCAAAGCATGCATATGGCCTGTTCACAACTGGTCAGCTTGTAGCACGTACACTATGGACCAGTGGTCAGTGACATTTATTGTCCATTAAAGACCAATTATACACAGTTTGATTTGCACAGATGATAAATGGGAGAGTTTGTAAAATAAACAGGCGAGATTGACATCTGCCCCGCTTGACCATGGCAGGACAATGTGACGTGACCATAAAAACAGGTATCAGTCAATATAGCCGCCCGGGAGCTATTAACAGCTTGACCGTTTGTTTATCCATATATTTATTGTACTTTTTATCCGTATAACAATGTATATCAATGACACGTAACGGAATAAAGGGGATTATTGTAGATTTTTGTTTGTTCGTTTTTCAATATCTTAGAAATGATAATCCGCTTCTTTTATTTTACAAATATACGCAAGCTAACAATCATTGCTGACCTGTGTGTTGTTTTACAGTACGAGTCTCTCCTAAGTCGAAACAGCTAACAACTATGTAGATATCAAACTGAAAATATTGCAAATACATCTATTAAAACCAGAGATATCACGACAGCATTACAAAATACCAAGACACTGTCACCGTCTCTTACAGCAGGGGATAGTGATGCACTGGTGGTTACTATTGCCAATCCAATGGAATCACTGACCATTTTGACCGAGAGAAGTGCATTACCCTCCCCCACCCCAACCCCATCCCCGTATGAAATAATATTATGTTCATAAGTTAAACTATCAGTGTAATAAATTTGAACATATATAACTTACTAATGGTAGGTAAATGTAGCAACCCCGGTGCACGTGTTCGAACTCTTGAATCACTTAGCGATGGCCGGACTTGACCATTAGGTTTACGGTATAGGTTTGCTTTTGTTTTCCTATCAGTCCTGTCAATTACTGAGAGTAAACGACCCCCTATTAAACTACCTCCCGCGGTTACAGCCACGACCGCGCGATTGTTGGTATAAGTAATGAATTAACGCTATCTCTTCTGGAAGTCTATCAACAAATTCTGGTGTGCAGATGCGCGCAAATAATTTCTCAATTACTGACCATGGCGAGGAGAGTATTCCGTGACACGGCAGCTGTCTATAATGGTCAATTGTAGGGCAGTCTATCGACCTCCAACAACACCGGACGCCATGATAGTTCGCTGCACGTGCATGGCTACGTCACAAGTCACGGGATGTTCGGCACAAACAAAGCCCGCTTCGCAGCTGCATATTCATTAAGTAATTACCCCATGACACAGGATGACACGGGAAATAGCCACTCTGTTCAGACCACGTGCGTTTATAGAGCTTTCTTCAAAACATTGGTAACCAGAGGTGTTGGAGAATCAATCGTGAACTTCTGACTTTTTCCCACAAATGTCAAAACAAACGAAAGGGTGCATCTTTTTGAATTTTGATATTTGAGGTAGATTAAACTAGATATGAGAAACAACACGTTTGATTTCTAATGGATGAGTTATGTACAAGAAGCATGCACACGTCCCATACAATTTTATTCACAAGTTTTGTTTTATTATGCCTATTAAAAACGATAGAACCGTGCTCAACATACCGTGGTCCGCCCCGCCACTTTTGGTTACATGCTAACATACTTAACAATTAAGACCTTAAATTTCATTTCAACACCTATTAAGGCAGAAATGCATTTCTCAAATGTAAAAGCATTGTGTAGTGCTTATGCTTGTTCTGGTGAACAAGAGCTGATCGTAAAATAGAATTAAGGAGGTAATGGATGACAGTGTGTGTCGTCACTGCGGGTTCGGGACGGTGGGGTTAATTATTTTGTGGGGATTTCGACTTTTTTCATTCGCAACTGTATTTTTGTTTGAAATGGGTTTACATATTTCTGCTCTGAGATTATAACGTTGTTTGTTGTTTCAGCGGAACAAGGAAAACAAATATCGACTACGCGGTTATATATACAGATCAGGAATATTGTAAAAACCTTGAAACTTGTTTGTTGAACTTTGACAATTACTCAATCCTGAGACACTTAAACTCATGTCGGATCCACTCCTGACTTTTGTTTTAAACAAATAAAAAGGTTGAACGAAAATTCGACAGAAATATATTCTCAAATGACACATCTTGGATTGATAAATAGATCAAACAGTCTGATAAAATTGTGTATGTTACTTCTTGGTATAAAGTAACACGACGCCAGTGCTGGGATTTATTTGTTGACACGCGAAGATGTAACATCGCTATGTTGTTCAAGGGTTGCTTTGTGATGGTTGTTTATCCAGTTGGAATATAGACTGGCCTTGTTTTTACAGGTGGGGTGTGATCCAAGATCTATACCCCCAACTACCACTGGCCGGGAGTGTATCGATAGACGCCACTCCATGGGAGCCTGTGCGCTGTATTTCTTTAATTTTACACAAAAAAGGGGGGAGAGGGGGGTGGCTGGTGAGGACTAATAACTACCAAGTATTCGTTTTCATGTGAAATTCTGACAATGAGCATTGTTTATTATAAAACCTCAAAAGACAGCTTATATCTAAGTTATTATTAGGACGTGGAAAGGGAAGACACCACAAAACAGCTACCAACAAACTAATCTAGTTATTAGACTGGCTATCGGCCTCTTAGTTTTTACTACTAGCTTATCTCCCCTAGTTTGAGAATTTTTCATACATCCAAGTAATACAAATTATTAGAATCTATTTTTTTTTTACATTTTTTTGTAAGTGATCTTTGCTTTACTTATGTCTAAATTAAATAGTATTTGTTGTGTTATCTAAGTCCGTGATTTTTTCCATATTGTACAGACGGAGGCTAGTCTAGTCTATAGTAGCATTTTTGATTTGGATCGTTTTGTTCTTTATTCATCTGTTTATTTATATTTTGTGGCTTCATCAATATATACAGAAATAACCTATGATGCAAACTTTTAAACTAACTGATTTGTGACATTTCCCCTTTCTGTGCGAACCTCAGTTCTATTGTTCCTGCACGTGGGCATTGTAAACCTTGCGCTACTCGGACAGGCCGAGAGTCCCGAGTGAGTGTTCCCTCCACGTGGAGTGAAGAAACATTTGTCTGATTGACGTGTAAACATAGTGTCAGATAGATCACTTCCCATGTGGAGAACAAATCTTAAATGAGGCACGATGGAAAATTTGGTTCACGGGCAAAGCTATATATATATGGTCTAGTCTGGCGCTGAACAGATACCTATTTAATTAACCCTTTCAGATCCACATGTTTTTAAAAATTTTAAATACCAAAAAGAAAATATCTATATTATATGAATTACTTTGTCGCAGTTGCAAATCTAGTACAGGTTCAAAATAATAAGATTGTAGTAATGCCAAGGACTTGCAGAACAGCAGGTTACTTCTTCTCATATCCTTACTGAACGACAGATGACGTCATCGGAGAACAAATTCCATAATAGAATAAAAATATATTTTCAATAAAATCATTATGTCATCGGAAACATTTAACAGGTAGGAGCGTCATTAACACCCCGTTATACAACTGCCCCCGGTAAATCTGTCTGTGAGACACGTTACTGTCACATGATTCTATTTTAGTGGACCCGTGATGTGATGGTTGTTATCGACAGGATGTGGAACTCAGGCTGAAACTTGACGTGGGCCACTAGGGAGGCGCCTAATGAGCAGTTAAAGTACATACGTACAGGTTTTTCGTTGACCAATATATTAACACTAGTTTTAAAATAGCAATTATATATAATGATGACGTTTGATTTGGTAAATGTTTTCACAAATAAATTTGACCATTATTACATTTTGTCGGTCGATGTTTTGCAGATTAACACCTAGTCCGGCTTCTTACAACTATCTGTCCACTAGAGATTGGTGGAGGAAGTAGCGAAAATGGAGGAAAGTAGCAATGATAAAGATATTGTCATGTCGTTATCTTCCCTAAACTTACAACTATATTTACACGTATATAGATCGAGTTTGGTTGGTAAGAAGGGGAAACAGTGAAATATGCACCAGTTAATGTTTTACGTTGGGCCCCTGGAAGGTTTTTTGCGTGTGGTTTACGTGGTAAATGTTCCGGTGTTATATTCCATATCAGCTGTCAAATCACCCTTTATCGCCTCGTTAGTGTAACGTATGAGCTTCGCGAACAATTTCTATTGAAAAGCTTTTTGGGCCTTTCTGGCACGCTAACGAGGCTCGGGCATATGGCTTTAACCTTCATTTTTCTGTTTATTGCACTTCGATTGACACTTGTAATAGCCAAGAACATTACATAACAGACGTATTTAAATAAACTATTAGGGGAGGGTTGTCATATTCCCCTGCTTTGTCGTGTGTAATGTACCAGGTCGGTATCGAGTAGGTCCACTAGACAATACGGTATAATGGGGGGAATTTTCTTACGTGAAGTTATGTGAACATAACTAATTAATTTTCTAATAAATTGTTCCCGGCGGTAGAAACGACGATTTTCGTGAATGTTAATGAGTTGACTGTTATTTTATTCTACACGTTTAATTGTTTTCGATACGTTTTACAGACCCTCGTTCTGTTGCGACACTACTCGATGAAACCATTTTTACGTTTGATAGAGCAGAGGATGTTAAAATCTAAACACTATTATCTATTATCAGCAATCTGATCACTGGACTGCATGGTTTATCAGCTTTTAGTTTAGGATCAAAACCGGTCGTGAATTGTCAGCCTACTCCTTCCAATTCAAGAATGTTCAATGGTAGCTGCGTTACATCCCTACTGCACTGTCACTACTATGGACTGTTTTGGGTACAATTATTCTGTACTATCGTTATAGCAGCCTTTGTCAATTTTATAAGATCGATGCTGCACCGTTGATCAGGACAGTAACAGAAATTGTAAATAGCAAAACACTTTTGAGAATTACGTGTATCGATTGTTTTAAGATTTCTTGAATTGATAAAACTGTAAATGATAGGGTCTGTGATTGAAAATCATCGTTTTTGATTTTTATCAGGATTCATCGAGTTTTGTACCAATTCAACAAAGCAGTCAGTCCTGTTTTTTAAGTCGTAAGTGAACATAGGAAATCATACACCAAGTTCAAATCCCTTGTTTGGAATTGTTTAACTTTGCATTTTTGGATTGCTTTACGAATGTTAGGACATAACCTGTACCAAAGGGACACGAAGTGGTTTTATGAATTCCGTTACGTGGTGGTTAAAGTTACTATGAATTCCGTTATGTGGTGGTTAAAGTTACAATTAAGAACAAGAAGCCATGTGTATATAGAAACGTATAAACAATTTAATATGAAATTTCTTTTTAAAATTTGAACTCGACAACAACAAATTATAAAACAAAACATAACTGAAGAAAAAAATATCCACTGGTATGCATCCTTGTATTTGTTCGGTGGTAAAAAGTTTATGCTTTTGTAACTACTAATCGGTGGGTTACGTTCGCAAAGTTTACATACATCACATGTACATAGATCTATATACACCCTGTACAAAAGTACAGTGATCCTAGTGTCTGGACAAAGTCCCAGGACAACGAGTGTCTGGACAAAGTCCCAGGACAACGAGTGTCCATTCAAGATTGTCTCCGCTAAAACTTCCTCTTTATCTTACAAAGTTAATGAAAACATCGGCAAAAGTTCTCCTTTTCCATGTGTTCAACACTTCCATAGTTCTGATGTATATTCAAGAGATTGGTAATTAGAATACAGTTCTGTTCACTCCGTGCAAGATAGAACCACGTTTATTCCGGCTCCCGAGTATTCCAACTTCATGAAATTCCGTGTAAAAAAATACAACACAAAGTTCCAACTCAAAATTACACCAAATTAAAATTATGATGAATGTCCATTTAAACTGAACATCCAAGTCATAACTGTCTGATGAACCAGGGCGTCTGTAGTCATTGTGTATTCTGCTACAGTCCGACCGCCATTGCACGCGCTTTCGCCGTTGCCTAGTAACGGATGCTTCGGCAGTTGACGGCGTTACTGTCGCCCTTTGGGATTCATCCAGTGTGTGACGTCACATCGGATGGACAGCATCCCCTGGATAATTGGTATCCGATTTCTACGTCACAGCCTACAACAACACAAGTTAAGAGACATTGAGTACATTTTGTTTTAAAATAAGTTTAATTTATGACATTGGAAATAGAAATATATGAAATATATGCAAGTGGAGTACGGAGGAAACATCATTTACTGCTCCAGTGAAATATTACAATTATTATATAAACTTTCTCCTGTACTATGTAAAGTTCAACCAAGTTCAGAATTTCGCGAGAGAAAGCACAAGTAATTTTTCATGAAAAATAATTACACATAAATCTATGTGAACATTTGCTGTTGACTTTGATGGGTAAACGTCGAGTGATTCCCATGGCCACCCACTTAAACCTAGTGCAGTGAGCTCGTGTACTGGAATGCTACGCGGTCTGAACACCTGTTCACTATCTATGACGGCCCAGTCGAGTAGGCGCCAGTAAGTCTGGTCCGTCTCGACCAAGCATTCCAGCTATTCTCCACTGTAACTTTTCAAAATACAGGTGCAAGACTTAATTAGAGACCCCTAGCATCACGTGCGCACACGGTAGATATAGGATTGGGTTTAATTAATCTCACCTGTCGAGAATTTCCACATGTGGACTGGTCTCTGGAAGGATCGTCTATTTCGACACATCACTCATCGGACAAATCTGTCAAAAAATAATTTTATACTTATAGAATCATATTTCGTAGGTTTATGAACGGTTGATAATCAGTATTGTCCATTGTTAAATACAACATGTAAGGACTACATTATCATGATTTATTCAGTACGCTGATTAGCGAACACCTGTGGTAAATCGATCGACGATGCCCTTCTGACGTAAACAACGCTGATGAACATGACAACAGTGGCAATTACACTGATAATTCATAAATAAAAAGTCAAATAAAGGTTTATTAAACACGAGTAATATTTAGAAAACCTAACGTTGAAGACTACTCACGGCCAGACAACACAAACATTATTTTGACTGAAATTTAAGAAATGTAAATAATTAGAAGTCTTACCTCGTTTAGAACTGAGTTGGGTTGAGCCTTTTCACTAAGAGGTGAACGGCAGCTCGTGGGGGTCAGACTCCCCAGTACAGTCGGCACTTCCAGAGCAAGTTCTAAGTCCAAAATGTAATCAATCACGTGCTGAAGAAGCTGGGTTTTTGACACTTTCTTGTTCTGGGGTAGCGACGGCACCAAGTCCTTCAGTTTGGTGAAACACTCGGTCATCTCAGCTGATGTTTCGTCCATCTTCGGTTTGAAGATTCTGGAGTCCTGACGGATTCCAAGCTCAACCGCTGGTCTCATGCAAGCTTGTGTAACGGCCTTCATAATGTATCCAAGACAAAATCAATAAACAGGAGAGAATTCCTTTGGCTTGTTATAACGTGCGTGTGCTTTGAGAGTTATAGGCAGAATGCTGAAACGAGGAACTCCACTCGATATATAAACGTAGCCGTGTGGGGTTAGTTATGCTCATGTGTACAATTGTAGCGAGTTAAGCCCCGCCCACCGATCGATTACTTCCCAGACACGTGAGTGGTTGTCGTAATATGAGTGACAAGTGGGAAGCCCATCTAGGCCAATCAGGGGTTCTGACATTATAATACCATGACAGGCTACGCCCCTGGGCTGGATAGCACTAATCCACCAGCTCTCATGATTACTGCTCAACTGAGGGGTGTGTACACAGACAAGAGGGTTGTAAAAACATTTTACTACAGAAAAATCGTAATCACTTCTAAAAATATCGGAGTGAAACCTTTTACGATAAGACGTACCAAAAACTACCATATAAACACTAGTTTGAACAAGAAGTTACTTTACAGATTTAAGAAAAGTTGAGTTAGTTTCTTGACAGGTAACGCTATTTGACAGGTGATAAATTGACACGCCGGGACCCGCAATCCCCCCCAAAATCCGTCCCGACGGTCTGGCGCCGGGTTGTGACGTCACCCATTCATACAGTGGGGCCTGCTATCGTATCGGCGCCAGGCGGACTGAGTATAACACTGTGCTGTGCCAATCAAGCCGTACTTCAAAGCTACCGCCTAGCTTCGGCTGATAAATTGCATTAAAATTCGTCACCTTCGCCCTAAAGATACTTCACACAAGCACACCTGCAAAATTTGCATATATTTATATACAGTGGGAAGTATTTCTGTTAGATATCGCTGGCGCCAGACATCTTCTCGAGATTAACAAAAATAAATACTCGAGTAGAGTGGGGGTATTCAGGTTTATCGGAATGTGTTTCTACAGGTATTCCAGTACAGCGTTTTTGTTCATATTTTAAATCTGGATATACTTTTCTCAATGATAAAGACATGATGTGTCATTAAATATAAACTTGTCTGTGATTTTAAAAGTTTTTTTTATCTCGATAATAATTCTTTCAAATAACTAAGATAAGTTGATTCATCAAATTAAACGTGTTCGTATTTTAGGTCATTTCATTTGCCTTGGAAATCCCACAGACTAGGAGATACACAAGTCTGAATATATTTTCCCACAAGCAATTGACAGGTGCACAATTTAATTACATACTAAAATAAAAAATATATTTACCAGATGCAATTAAACCCTAGGCGAATGTTTATGGATGCGCAGTATTTACA
Organism: Chlamys rubida; assembly: GCA_032359455.1. Lineage (NCBI taxonomy): Eukaryota > Metazoa > Mollusca > Bivalvia > Pectinida > Pectinidae > Chlamys > Chlamys rubida. The sequence goes on along the minus strand of JAUMHH010156689.1, from coordinate 3,987 downwards.
AAGAAATACACATTTTATAGAAGAAGAAAAAACCAGAAAAAAACAAATGATTTTATGCAAATGATTTAATGTGCAAATCATTTTAAATATGCATGGCCCTTAAATTTCAGTTTACGTACAAACATGAAATATATTTATTTCCGGTGACTGAGTTGCTTATGACTCTCAACTTCGATTAAAATTGAATTGATTTGCATTTTAATGTCTTTTTAAATTATAATGAACTTTTAACGATATATAATGGTCAAGCACACATTATCAGCTACAGATAAATTTGAAGTCGTTGATTATCGCCATCAACAATGTAAATGCTTCATTTTAATAAAAGCAATTTAAAAACAAATTTGACATAGTTGCCGAATTACCTATTCATTTTCCATGACTTGACATCCAAAAAACCTGTTTGATCGGACAAGTCCAAGCAAGGAAACATTACGTACAGTTTCGTCTCGCGATGCGTTGGGCACAGATTTCACGGTATTCTAATGTAATCATTATGAAATTTAAACAACAATGAATAAAATGTTGATTTATCGGTTAACCTTTTTATTTATGTTTAATCGCCTCAGTTTGAGCACACCTATAGTAGTCCTGCCTGTTAAATCAGTTTATCAATTAATGGTCCTTACACGTATATAGTACGGAGGTAAACAGTGTCTGGCTGCTCATTTCTCATTTTTTTCACACTATTTGATGATTTTTCATATTTTCTGTCCAATAGTATAATTCAATAGTCATGAAATATTGTACCACAAACACTAAAGAATAAAAATAAAGACATTTTGAATTGTATAAGCATATATTTGAGAAACAATATTAATACATCCAATTTATACTCTTACCGACATCGAATAAGGGTATATTTCATCGTAATTGTAACCCAGATCTTTCGCTTGTCAGCCATCGACATTAAACACCTATAAATAGGGACATTATACAAAAGAATTTCAAAAATCAAGCTAGAAAAAATGAAACATCATATGTGTTAATTTGCCGTTGATTATTGATAAAAAGGGGCGGTCGAAGAAATTCCTTTATTGTAAAACATATCGCCATTAGCATAATTAATTGATCAGTGTCATCAACCAGGGGTTAATATATCACACATATACTGTCACAAATCTACCTGAATAGAAAGTACACATTGTGTTCATTTTTTTCATGTCAAGATAAATAATCGATGGTATTTAATACTCATATATATGAAAGCTCCGCCTGGTTCTTTACTTAACTTTAACATGTGGATACAATTATGTAAATCAATTATTTCGCGTGTCATTTTTATCATCTCTAACCGACAAATACGATTTTATAACGGTGTTTCTTCAGAGTGTGAGGAAAGACAGAAATATATTTAAGTCTGTAACATAATTTTAGTTTGATGGAAGTGAAATATGCTGACAATTTATAGGTAGACCATTCGAAACAAACCAAATATGTCAGAGTTTAGGCGATATTTTCCAACTACAACCGAAATAGGCAACAATATCACTTACGATCCGAGTTTGACAACTTTATCCATTTATGCCAGAATTCGGTTACATCAGAATCAGGCAAACGTTTCTAACCACGAGCAGACAGCCAATATTTTTCGTCCAAATTAGGGTAGGCCATAATTTAAATTTTTTAGAATTTCACACATAATACGTCATCAAATTATGTCGTACTATTCCAGACCCATTTTGTAATATGAATTCCAAAAATAATGACATCATAACTCCCAAAGACACCAAAACTATTTGATTTCATGCCTTTTTCATCACCATCGCAGATTTATTGAACCATTGTCATAATAAGATTCGTCACGTGACAAGTCAAAACCAATGCTAAAAGAGGAACCGGAAGTCAATTTCTAAACCGAGGAAACTGAAACCGACATATCTAACACCCGCAAGATAATCGTGATCGCAGAGACCGATACTGGGCCATGAAACCATATTAAGATCACATCTCAAGGACACAAACTCAGGCTAATTGTAGGAAAGTGGAGCCCATATTACACCACCATCAGATCTGACACCGCCCGAGAGTTGTAGCCAGATGCGGGTCTGCTTTTCATTGTCGAGTCCACCACGCAAGGCTCGTGGCGCCGACTTCTCCACAGTTTAACGAATGTCCATGTTTTTGCCATCAGCTGCACATACAGAATGTTTCCACATCTGGGCGTCACTATTATACAGGGACGGAGAGTGACATCATACACCTCTGTAACCGTCAATCAGACCGTCATTACCGCTATAACGCTTACACAAAATCTCATTCCCTCCAAAAAACCTTCAAACCTCAGCAGACAATGTATCTTCTCTTGAATTCTAAACCATATTTAGTGTTTTAGTTACAAATGTAAATAATTATCACGCGCTCGAGATTTCTTTTGATGTAAATTTCCCCCCAAGTTAGTAGATACAGCTGGTTGGAGGGAAGTGTCATTTTAGCCAAAACTGCGCAAAGATTTTAATTTAGTCAGTGATGTAAGAAAATATTCCGAGACTGAGTTGTCTTAAAACATTACTGTGAAAAAGGTAAAAAAAAAAAACAATCTGCCAAATGAAAAATCTTGCTTACAGCCAAAACCAAACTAAGCAGGATAATGTATTTTTGTATCGAGTATAAATGGTTGGTGAAAGCTTTGCCAACTGGTTCATTGGCTTTAATTAGGTTTTTGGAAGATTTCGGATACAGATGTTGTAATGTCTGTCGGTGTTAGCTCCCACAAACTCTCGTGAGGCACTGGACAGCTGTCCACAACCTTTATCTGCCCCTTGGATTCTGGGCGCGTTCGATTCGTGTCCATATGTCCATAGAAGAACAAAGACGGGTACAGAGGAAGACCGCATCTGTTCTAGATATTCCCACATGGGTCTTGTTGGTTTTTATCTTAGAATACACACAGCCGAGCCAAGAGGAACTACGGCATATCGACGGCCAGCTCTCGTATACATCACAGGCATTTTAAATATATCCATGAAGATCTAATAAAAATGTAAATCCGGTCTGAGTAGGGTATCCATGGAGTGGTGAAGCTCTCCAGCATTGTACAGCGCTCTGGAGCTCGGCGCGTGTCAAAGTGTGCTTCGTGGATAGTACGCGTGGTCTTTGTATTAAATATCGGTGGTAGGTGGGTTCAGAGAGCTACACCTATTGTTGGGATGATAGCTTGATTGCGCTCGGTAAACACAGTCGCGTGCCAGCTACGCCACTCTCAGGTGTCGACCAATCAGAGCGCACAACGTCACGACACGGTAGCTGCTTCCATAGGCCGCTCGGTGCAAAAACGTAAACAGTGGAGTAAAGTTTTCCTCTCGCACACGAATCCTGATAACGTTACGATAGAATTGCTACTGTCTCGCGGCGTTTTCAAACAAAAAAGGAATTTCTACATATTTAAGGATGCATTGCTCAGAGGTAATACATTTGAAAGAAAATTGACTTTACAATTTTGATTAGACTTTAAAAGGAAACGTTTAATATGGAGGAGGGATGGTTTAAAAAGAAAAGACAATCAAAAATACGTAATTGAAGCAGGAGAATTAAGTGAACGTAAAGAAGGATCTAATTGTAAGTTTGTTGTCTCCATACTGGTATGTTTATATTGTCAATGTCCCTTCTCTACAATTACCGACCATTATGTATGACGTCTTGAATGCAGACTTGACACCATAAGGCGCCATTTTATGTTAATATGTGATGCTTGGTAATATGCTTCAAATAAAACTCAGGAGAGCTTTAAACCATCGCGATGTTATGATTGACTTATTTACAAAGCCTATGTGTGACGATGTTTGACGAATAGGTCTACCGACATTGGTTGGTGATATTTAATGCTTTGGCGTATTCACATTTGTTGGTTATATGGAACGAATTGGCGTATTTACTAATCTTTCTGAAAGGGCATGTCCATGATTTCTTCCTTATTCATTAAACAGTCTCTGGAACTGAGGAGAGTGGGCTTGTGAAAGTATAGGCTACCTGCCTAACTATTATTAT